>VZTN01025348.1:3543-32132 GCA_013400515.1 Erpornis zantholeuca | reverse complement strand
TTTACAAAGAGCTTACTTGAGATTATTTCTCTGCTCATACTTTTTGTGGTCAAGAAGGGAGGTCAAGTGACTTGAAGCTGCAGGACTTGAAGCTACAGAGCATTAAAGTATTCTTTTCATGTAAGAATAAAACTGAATAGCTGAACTGACAAGGTTTCTATGCTCTGCTTTAGGGTTAGTTCCTCATCACACTCAGTGGAGGCCAAGAAACAGTACAGAACAACATTACTATTACACAAGGTAGCAGTGATGCACTCCCATTTTCCCTGCAGGTGATGGTCTGAAAAGGATCCCACAGATCTCAGTTGGCTTAAAGTTCTCTTGGAGATGGCATCCAAGATGAGCAAGGTGTAGCTACACCTAGCTACCTACCTGTTCATTTAACTCACCAGATTCAGTCATCATCTAATAGTATTTCAGTTCAGAATATGACTTTGAGATGATAACATTTGGTAAAATTACAGTATCATCCAGCATCCAGCATCCTGAATCACTGGTGTTTCGAAAGCATTTAGAAGTTCACGCATTCATTATAAACATAATATTAATCTATGTTTAAAATATTTTTGTGCCAAAAATGTTTGCAAATCTTTTATGTGCTGCAAACATATGGAACTGAAGTATATCCCCATCTGGAATTAGAAGGCAGCGGCAGAGCTGTATGAACTATCCTGTATAATGTTCAAAGGAGAGAAAATGATTCCAAGGAGAGCAGAGTAAATTCTGTCAGCTACAAAAAACAGCTATGGGATCCTTTTTATGACCATATAAAATAAAAAATCATAGAGGTCTTACTGAAAGACCCATAACACAGCAAACTACATGCTATTCCATTTTTTTCTCCCTCAGTTAAATTGCTAGGTTTAACTGGCACTATCAGAAATTGAACTTTTGATTCTGTGGAACCTATTTCAAGCTTAGCATAAAAAATGCAGTGATCTGTCCCAGTTAGGTCTCCAGCTGCACTGCTTGACAGCATTAGTTAAACAATACATGGTGAATTGAAAAGAGTCCCCATCACCTGCAATGGTTTTCGCAATATTTATTTAAACATTCTATGCCTTCAGTAGTCTACGATAAGCAGAAATAATATTTCTTGGGGTTTGTGGGCTTTTTTTCCCCCACTGATAAACCTCAATAACTTCCAGTGCTCAGATTAACGATCACTATAAATGCCTTTTTCTCCTCTGTGATCATCAGCTGCATAGCTAATGTCAGCAGGAAATTCTGGATAACTGTAGAGTAGGAGGACACCTGGGAGCAGGCAACTAAATCAAACAAACATAATTAAATTGTGGAGCTCATTTTCAATTGATGTTTTAGAAAACGAAAGAATAAATGTGTTTTAAAAGGCTTTAACCAAATGAAGGATTGTCTATCAGTGACTATTAAACTTGGTGGTCCAGATGTATTGTCCATTTCAGAAAATTCCTGAAGTATGTTTTTGCTGATCAGGAATAACAGAGGAAGTTTTCAAATAATTGTCTATTTTTTAAAATAGTTTCTAAACACCTTCCTTTAGTCACCACCAGTAGCAGGATGATAGGTGGCCAAATAAGGACCTTTGGTATACTAAAGACTATGAAAGTATTTAATTCTCTTCCTGGACCAGGTTCTCTAAGGAAGAATAACCATAAAACAGCAGCTGTTCTTTTGGCATGTACTGCTGCAGTGGCCAGGAATGCACCTCTTCTTTACACCTCTTTGTTTCCTTCTTTTCAACTGCAGCCCAAAAAGGGGAAGGACACAGTCACAGCATTAATGGGAGAGATGGTTCTATGCTGAGCCACAGAACATGGCAGAGACAAGCTCACATACCTGCAGGATGTTAGTACTACACATTACAAAGTACTGTAGTATATAGTATTATACTATATGCAGTATTAAAATAATATTTGGAGTCAGGGAGTCCTAAAAAACCAATGGTGCTCTGATGGTGCCACTATTGCTCAGATGGATGAAAATACAAGCCTGAACATCCTTCTGCCCCCAGCGTATTGTAGACAAAAGAGGAGGGTGTCTCCCGTCTTTGTTTAAACAGTTCTTGGGGGATACTGACAAGTAAAATAAATTTGTTAATGAAGGCACAAGCCATTCTTACACTCATGTCATGAAGGGATTTAAAACTGGCCATCCTTATCACATAGCACAGCACATCTAGTTATATTTTAATCTTATCTATTTGTTTATCAGTGTACTGAATCTCAATATGGCAGACACATATCTATATCGATATATACTCAAGTACATCTCGCCTTAGCCAATTTGATATGAGTGGGCTAATGTTAACTCGGGTGATCCTGTCTGCAAAGAACTGAACATTCTGGATTGCTTTGTAGACCTGCCTACAGGTAGTTGAGGGGCCAAGGCAGGTTTAAACTGTCTATCAATCTGCACAAAAACGTTTTGAATAAAACATACCTAAGCCCCCCAAACAGATATGGTTTTACATGTGTAATTAACTTAATTGACTTTATTATCTTGGTATTTCAGAATCAGAATAACAGAATATTCTTTGTTGGAAGAGATCTTAGGATCATAAAGTCCAACTATTAAGTGAATAGCTCATACAGGGATCAAATCCACAACTTTGGCACTACTGGCACTGTGCTCTAACCAACTGAGACCATTCCAGTGGCAGTTGCACTATTTCTGGGAAGAAAAATGCGAGAAGAACATGTTGGTACTCACAGTATCTAATCTACAGCAATGCAGTACTTTGTATGCCACCTGCATGAGACTGAAGTCCGTGTGGTGTTCAGACCAGCACGTTATCATGGTAGAGATTTTGGTTTCTGGGCTGTGAAGAATTACATCTAGTGTTTCCCAGGCCAGAGACACGACACAGCAGGAGTATACCCCTGGCATCCAGACCTACTCCTGAATATGGTGGTGTTTGGGGCCACAGTGCAAGAAAGACTTCAGCTAACTGGAATAGGTTCAGGAGAGAGACATCAAGATGTTGAAGGGGTGGATGGAAGGGCAGTGGGGATGGAAGCTGTAGAGCTTGCATCATGGGGTATAGGTGAAGGGCTAGGAATTGTTCAGCCTGGAGATGGGATATCTTCAGGGGCACCTTACAGCAGCTGTGAAGAGGCTGTTGAGGAAACAGCTATGTACCCTTGATGCTGATGTACTGTGAGAGGACAAGAAATAACTGGAACAAGAGCAGATGTGACAGGATGCAAGGAAAAGATTTTTTCCCCTGAGGACAGGGAACAGCGGGACAGGCTGCCCAGAGAGGTAGTGCAGTCTCCAGCTGTGGAAGTTTCAAGACCCATCCAGATAAAAGCCCTGAGCAACCAGGACAGACCTCAGAGATGGTCCTGCTGTGAGCAAGAGGTAGGACTGGAGACTGCTGAGCAGACTTCCAGCTGGAACTATCCTGTGATCTTTTGTTCCTATAGGTAAGTGTAGCCATTGATGACATTTACAGTCAAATCCCCAATTGAATTTGTTCAAACTTTGTTCTTACTGAGATCAATCAGATTCCAATGTTAGCTAACTTTTTCAGCCTTTCTTTCTGTGAAGATGAAAGGAAAAGCCACACTGACTTTGGTGTTGATGTCATTATTTCAAGTAATGCTTCTACAATTTCATGTCCCTGAAAAGAACTATTTTGATTTTGGTTTTAGTTGCAGAAATGATGGAAGGCCAAAGGCAACTCCTGAATTACTCCTTTTAAGTAATTTTTAAGACCATGTGCAGGTGCATACTCAGATCTGCATCCAGGTCCAAGCTGACCAATATGTCTGCTTTCTGCAACATTCTGGCCAGGATTACAGTCTCAAAAGCACTATAAGGCACTGAGATTTTCAAAGCACTTGGTGATGTTTTGCATACCTAAACAAATCATTTTCATGTTTTTGTTAAGAATTCAGGGCGGGTAGAAACTTAGACAAAAAACCAAACCAAACACACAACCCACAAAATCCCACACAAAACAAACAGTAATAATCTAACAACAACAATGAACCAAAAAAAAAAAGCCCTCAAAATGCTCTATTGAATAAGGTATACCAATCACAAAGCCAGTGGAAATACAACAAAAATTGCAAGTTTCTTCTGCCAACAGTTTGAGTATAGAGAAAGAAAATGTTTTCTGATAAAAATGCTGATGACAATGACAAAAACAATAATTAGATCTTGATTTTTCTGTATTTTGAAATACTGCATTTCTATTTTTGATGCACTACTCACAATTTCTTACTTGTTAAAATATGTTTGGTTTTGATATTACTATTTCTTTATTGTTTTGTCTCTCCTATACATTTGAAAATGTGCTCCTTAATACCCCAATAATTGTGCTCATGGATGCTAATGAAGCTCCATCTTTGGAAAATGTGCTCTCTATTTTCTATTAGAGTGGCAAAGAAAAATTAATTCAGTGGGAAAGGTTTTGATGCATTTGGAAATTGCTATTATTTTATATCTTAATAAAACAGGTGGAATGGAATATTTTAAAATATTGTTTCTAGTTCAAATTCTTTGTTATTTATTTGACTTAATTCACACAGACACAGGCAATGTGTGCACCCATAGGCCCATTGCCATAATTTTAATTATTAAATAACTTCTACTGGCTTTAGAAAGTGTATTTGTATTTTCTTTTGTATTTCATATTCTTTCTTTTTCCACTTAATCTTACAGAAATTTGCTTCAATTCTTACTGTTCACTCCTTTCAAAATGGGAAAGTCCTGCAGAATACATGATATCCTTATCCATGGACCAGCCATCTGATGCACAGAGAGTAAAAACCTCAGACAGTGAATCAACAGCAGAAAACCTATTGCCACACAAAGGCTCTGCAGCCCAGTTTCAGGGGCAAAAACCTTTTACTGAGAAGGACAGGTGTTACTGGAATACAGGCTGCAGGACACGTGTCCTTTGCCAAGAAAATCACTCTTTTTGAAATGCAAGGCCTTTCCCTAGCTTGCATTCAAATGAGTATTTATAATGAAGAGCATGTCTAAAAAGTACCATCTAAAGAGTACCAATCCCCTGATTTTCATGGTAAGGCCCCTGCAAATATGAGATGCAGCATATCCAGTTTTGTAATGCATGTCTTCATATGCTGTTACTATTAAACTTATTACTGGTTCTAGTCTAGATTCTCAGTGGTTGCAGCACAGTGGATGATTAAGCCATAAAATTGGTGTAAGTTACTATATGTCTTGACCTTCTATGAAGCTGTAGGATATTTTAATTATGGTATCTATTTTATCTCCATTATTCTAAAATTTGAATAAAATTGCCGTATATACAGAAATCAGCACATAAAGGTTTTAAGTGCCTGTAAGGAAATGAATCACAAGTAGTTGAGGAGATAGGATGCAACTGTAATGAAGAGAGTTACAATAATGTGGAGAATCAAAGTAATTGCTTCATAAATTGGAAAATAAAACCTAACTGTGTGGAACACGGAGACATCTCACAGTTCAGCAGCCTCCTGCACACCCTGGGGCTCATCCCACTTGCTTTGGTATTCCACCTCCTCAAGGAGGGTGTTTCCAAACTTCCATCACCTACCAATGCTCATACAAAATTATTAGTCATAAAGAACTGTCCTCCAGTATAAGATCATTCAAAAGTCTTCCTGTCAGTCTTTGGAGATACTTTTCACTAAACATGGAATAAAAGGCCTGTCATTATTATTAGCAGTGCTAATTATACATCAGCAAATAATAATAAAGGTACTGATGCATTGATACCTGGCATTAGTCATATACTTTCCTATTATCCTATAAAATGCCTTCTTGTCTCACAGACTGTTAGACTTTATTAAGACATCATCAATAGAATGTGAAACTTCAGCAGTCAGAATTGCTTCCTAAGTGTCAGCTACAAGAAGCTCAACTCCTTTGATTAAAAACTGTATACTGAAAGAGATAACTATAATGTAGGAACTATTGAACCCTTACCTCAGAACTCAAAGGCTGACAGCTGTGCCACATAAATCACTCTTTCTTTCCTCCTGATCATTTTGGCACTGTTTCTTCAACAGTATTACTGTGTGAGGACAGGGATGATTTGTTGTTTACCTCACATGTCAAAATTAAACAAATAAAATTTTCTTCCTAAGACTTTGGAAAATGTCTTAAAAATTTACTGTTCACTAAATACTTTTAAAAAATCATCTGTATTACTTTTATGCTCTCAAAAAGAGGTTATTAATGATGGGAGAGGTACAGACACTGTATTTAGAAAGACTATACTAATTTTTTTTTTCAAGAATAACTCTTTTCAATTCTATAAGAAAACTATGAAGAGTTTAGAAACAATGCTTTGTAAAACAAAAATTCTGAAAAACAATCTCAGCTTCAACAAAAGGAACGTTTCTTTGATTACACAGAGAATCCTCAAAGTTTCTGTTATATATTGTTAACAAAATACATTTCATGATGCAAAGTTATCTTTAAGGAAAAAGAATAAGTATAGCTTTGGAGTGTTAACCAAAATCTCTTTTCTTAATGAAGTTTAAAAGACTAGGCCTATTTCCTGACATGGCATTAATTGTTATTGTAACAGTCGGACGGATCAAAGACCTTGGCCCTCTCTCGTTAATTTTAATTATGTCCTTACTGCTTTTAGAATAAAAAGGACCTCTTAGCTCCTTGTATAGCTTCTATTTTAATCTTTAGTGTTTGAAGAGCCCCTGTAATCCTTACAATTAAGGATTTTGTTTTCCTTCTTGCTTTCCTTTCCTTTGTTTTCCTTCTTGCTTTCCTTTCCCTAAATAAGTTACATTTTCCTTCTCTGAGTATGTTTCTCTAATCTTTCAGCTACAGTCATAGTGACTTGCACAATTTCCCACAAGAAAGCAAAATGGGATCAGATATGCAAATATTATCACACATATGTATAATATTTATGTACATAGTATATATATAGTTAAAGTTAAAATACGCCACTTACAGGCCACCCTCTTAATATCTTCCATCTCCGTTTCAGGAGGTGAGATGTTGTAAAGAATTGTCATATGTCCTGTGAGATGCTTGAACATCAGAGGTTTCTTACCTTGTTTATGCAGTGCCTGCTGTGTTTTGCATTCCATTTAAGGTTCAAGGCAGTAAGTTACACTACTCATGTTAAGTCAGATCATATATATACCAGCAATTTTTTACAGTATTCATCTTGTTCCATTGCAGGCTGCATCCATGGAATTTGACAGAATTACTGCTGATTGTGGAAGTACAGAGTAAGAACGAAATTTAACCTGTGTCTCTTGTTTTAAAAATCAGGAACTAATTCTTCATTGTTTAATTATATTAATTTCCCATAAGCCTTAAATTAATATTCAGGAGTCTTCTGTGTCTGATTTTCATTATATGATCAATAATTTATTGCTGACAGCATTTTAAGCAAGGATAGGGTTTTCATTTCTTTTTGTTCATGGTTTTGTAACAGTTTACCATTATAAATGGAAAGGTGTAAGTCATACTTTACTTCATATTTTCCAAACAATTTATACAACTATCAGTCAGCTACTAAACTCATTGCTTTCCACACAATGTAAAAAACTCTATATTAAATCGTTATAAAGATACTCATATATTCTTCTGACAGCTACTTCTCATCAGCAAAACATGCTATATAATAAAGATCTCTGTTTGGTTTTTGCAAACCACTAGGGAAAGCACAATTTTCATATCTGATCCTACATATATTTATATACAAATCCTGAAACTAATCACAGGAAGAAGTAAAAAATTGCCATGAATCTTTTCAAAAAGTTCAAGTGGAAATATTCATGGAGATTGAGGACCTTAATCCATAATACTCCTTTTCTTTGTTCCTAAAAAAAAAGACACTCTAAGGAGTTTGACGTTAGGGTGCTTGATCACTACTTTTATTTTACCTCGAGTGGATCCTTTGGGTGAATGGCTTATTTGCATGATATGGGGAAAAATACAGTAAATATTCCATGATGTGCCATTGCACTGCTGGGTGATATACAACCCTGAAAACATACTGCTGCATGACACAAGTGTGTTTTTCAGTTTTAGAAATTTAAAAATCTGTGGAACTTAACTCAGTCCGGTTACTACAATATCCTGCCTACTGCAGCCTTGGGGTGGTCTAAGTTCTCATCTCAGTGCAGCCACTTCTCTTCGAAAAATATGTTGTAAATTTTATTCCAGACACAGCTCAGAGATATGTCTATAAAGTAACTAATATTCTTTTTGTGCCTTCAGAGAGAGATAATGTAAATGAAGTTTTAAAGTTCTAAATAAATACATATATTTTTAATATTAAAATTTTTTTCATCTTCCAAATATCTAATTTTGTTTTAACTACAAGTATTTTATGTTGTCTGATTATTTTATTCTGCAGGTTTTTAGATATTTTTGTCTAGTTATATTTTTGGGTTTTAGTTTTAAATTTTAGAACTAATCACTCGCCCATATTTTTCTAAAGTCAGAAACTTTCTATATAACTGATGACTGTAATATATTCCCTTTGAGTTTATATCTAGTTACATTGTTCTTATTTCTTTTCTTGTCACAAGACAGCTAAGAAAAGGAGAAACAAAACAAACAAGAAGGAAAATATATTTTTATATTATATATCATCTTTCATTTTCAGGGATGGCATTTGATATGAAGTCACAACCAACATTCATATTTTCATTCAGTGGCCATCATGTTTAAATATTCTTTTGATAGATTGGGAATTATGGAATATGAACTTGAATTGCAGTCAAAATTTGTCTAACTAATCTACACAACTCTATTGAATCTCTCTGTGTACTTATTGGTTTCATAAATCAGTTTAAAAAAAAGTAAAACATATCTTTTACTATTTCTCTTCTGTCTCAAATATCCATCCTATTCCCACTTTGAAAAGACAACTTGATTCCTAAAGCTATATCTTTTAATGACCATTTGATTGAATTATATTTTTAATGGTTTTGATAGGTATATATTCATTCATTTAGAACAAAGACAAAAAAATAATTAGCTGAGGGTTTTATTTTATAGTATTTTTGCAGAATGGAACATGGAAAATGCTCCTATGAAGAGCTGTACAATTTTTTTAAACTGTAAGTCCAAAAGATTAACCCAGTTTTTACATTATCACATTCAGACTGATGCTTAGATTGTCTCTGAATGAAAATAGCTTGATTTTACTCTGCTGATACCTGTGTTTCCAAAGATGATGGTGTAACATCAGCATGTGTTTTGACTATTATAATTCAGAAGAATGATTTCTGCAACCTGCAACACATTATATATGGCTGATAGACTTGCTGGTACTTTTTTGTTTGTTTTTAAATTAGAAGACTCATTCTTCATTCAGGTGTTACATAAAGTTCTTGGTTTTTCAAAATGTGCTAAGCAACTACTTTTTTTTCCTAAAAGACGCTCCATTATTCTAAAATTAAAGAGGATGCTTTCTTGCACAGGGCATGCTAAACATTTCCTATCTAACTTTTAAGCTCTGCTGTTAAAGAGTGCAGTAAATATCTAGTTTGTTTTAAGTTGTGCATCGAGGTTTAGCCCCAGCTGACAGCTCAACCCAACACACGTTTGCTCACTCACATCCCCAGCCCCAGTGGGAACAGTGAAAGAAGAGAACAAGTGACAAAACCCATGGATTGAGATGAAGACAGGTTAATAGGGAAAGGAAAAGCCATGTATGCAAGCAAAGTAAAACAAAGAATTCATTCACCACTTCCCATAGGCAGGAAGGTGTTCAGCCATTCCCAGGAAAGCAGAGCTCCATCCTCCATAACAGTGACTTGGGAAACACCAAAACTCCGAACGACCCATCCTTTCTACTTCTTTGCCCCACTTTATATGCTGGAGTGGTGTCATGTGGCAGGGAATGTCCTCTTGGTCAGTTGGGATCAGGTCTCCTGGCTCAGCTCCTTGGGCACCCTCAGCCTCCTCACCAGTGGGCTGCAGTAAGGAGCAGAAAAGGCCACGACACCGTGTGAGCTCAGCAATAACGAAAACATCCCCGTGTTACCAACACTGTTTCCAGCACAAATCAGAAACACAGAACACAGCAGCTATGAGGGGAAAATTAACTGCTGAAAAAAAACCAAATAAATTAAGAAAAACCCACAGCAAAGTAACAACAACAACAACAACAACAACAACAAAACACCACTCTAAGGAATATATTATCCTACTCCACTTGCTATTTTTTCCTTTTTCCTTAGGCAGCTTGACTTACACTGTAGTCTTGCACCATGAAAAGGAGATTTCTGATGCAGTACAGAGAGAAGTCTGTATAAATGAAGAAAGAGGGCAGATAGGTCTACACATACACAGACTCAATATATCATTCTTCCTAAGTTTTCCATCCAATGGTTACCACTACAAATTTAATGCATGTGCTCATATTTTCTTTCTAATAATTCTTTCTAATAATAAATTCTTTCTAATATTTCTTTCTAATAATTCTGAACAAAAAAATAAGAAATTTATAGGAAAAAATAGACTAACAAAGGGAACTTATATCACTCAGGAGATAATTTATTTGTCCATTTATAAACAGAAGCCTGAGAAAATGTTGTTTAAGACAGAAGGTTTTACTCAGACTTCTTTTGTTATCTTAATTCTGGATAGCTGCTGAAAATCACATGCACTTAAATGTCATTTTATTTGCAAAATATCATATCAATGTTCTTTTAAGCTTTTTCTAAATATTTTTAGACCAATATAAAGCTAGTAGATTTTGTGAAGTATACAAATGTCTGGAACAGCTCTAGATGAGCCTGTAGAAATATTCTAAGCAGTGTAATCACATAAGGACAGACTTTTCATTACCTATTTTATACTACAAGCAAGCTAGAACTGATCCTTAGCTGAACCAGCTGAACTTGGGATCCAGTGCTGAAATCATCAAACCCTCTGGAGCTAAGACTTACTTACTTCAAAGACTTACAAGATTTTATTTACCTTGACTAGCAATTTATTTCTTAGTATTTGGTAAAGCAACTCCATTAAGCTAACCAGGCCATATTCTATTTTATATATTTTCCCAGGAGTTATTTTATTTCTTACTATTATTTTCATTTTTTTGTCATGTAGGTTTTGGTTTGGTTTAGTTTGGTTGTTTTTTGGAGGGAGAGTTTTATTTGGAGGGAGGGTTTTATTTGGGGGTGCCTTTAATGAATGAGAAAACCTGGAACTAGCAATAATTCCACTCTTTAAATATTTCAGAACCTGAAATATTTCAGATACATTTTATTTTGGCCTGTAAGGTTCATAGATCTTCTTTGTCCAATTTTCAGGGCTTGCTATAGATATAAAATTTGAGTGTGTAGCTATGACATTTTCTTCATTTCTTCCTCCTGTTCTGTTGTCTCCATGCACTGTTTTGTACAAGTACTTGCTTTTCCAGCTGGTATTGTAAACACCACCATCCTGCATATGTTAAAAAATGAGCAGCCTGCTCATCTAATTTTATAACTCAGAGTAGCAGAAGCAGATTGGCAATGTTTTTTGACATGCACAGCGTACATTACTGCAAGATGTCATATTTCCCCCAAGGGGTACTCAGAATGTCAAGAAACTTGGACCAGACACAACAAGATCATAAACATTCTACAGAGAACACACCAGAATATTTGTATAGGATTATCATTAGATATTAACTGAATACTGTTTTATCACATGCTCCCTGTGGAATAGAATTTGATGGTTCCATACTTGTGGTAATATGAATTATATTGCCATTTTAATACCACTGTTTTTCCAAAGATATTGCAAAAACAAGTGGCACTTTTATTTTTTGCATAGTTTAGAATTCTAAAAAAACTTAGTTAAGAAAAGAACTCTGAATTAATTTTATATGGAAAAATAGCAATTTTCCTTTATAACTATCTGAAGACAAAAAAAGTATTACCTTATACATATCTTTTAAGTACAAATTTTAAAATGTGTTAATTTAAAAACACAAGGCTAAGAAACAAAATCTCATTTCAATTTTATCTGAATTTCTTTTTCCCAAAAAACTAGTAGAACAACATATAATGAAGAGCTTTATGTTTTACTTAAGCCACAACCTTATGAATTCTGCTGGGAACTATTTGCAATAACTTGCAGTGCAAGTCATGACTCCTACTTTAATGGTTCTGATCTTGTGGACAGCTTCAATTCTAATAAATCTCCATCCAGAGAAACTCAGAAAAGGAAGAGAGAACCTGCTGCGAGCCAAGGCTACAGTATTTTGATCACACAGCTGGTCTCCACCTACTGTGACCCATAATCCAACCCTGAAAAAAGGATAAAATGAAACAATTTAGCAGATATAAACCACTGATTTACCTTCTGCAGGTGGAGATTTTATGTCACTTTATGATTTCACACGTCACCACTGATAACCCTAACTTAACAGGTCCCTATTTCCATGTGCAATAACCAAACCAACCCTGAAAAAATTAAAGCCTGACTTATTGTGAGATTTTTAACAATACATGTTTGTAAAGAGCACTGTCATGAACTGACAGCCCTCTCCTCTCGTAACTCCCTCCCTGTAAAAAGCTCACAGTGCTAGCAGGCACCATTAGAAGAAAATCTGTACTAAAGTAGCTTTGCACAGCATAGTTATTCCCTTCTCCTGCAGTTCCTGTCTTCTCTAAGTTTGTGTGAGGGTACAAATGTTACACTTGGCTTCCCACTGCAGGTTTTTGCACTGCCCAGCTCCAGTGTAGCCTTTTCGTCCCATGCTCTGCTCCAGGAGCCATGGTGTCACAGATTGCACTATCAAATTCTATAAGAAAGGAGCTGGTCTGGCCCTAAACAGAAATCAATAAATTTCCCCACACCTCAGATATCCACCAAAATCATGCAGGAAGTGAGTGGTTTTACTAAGACTAAACTGAAAAAAAATCAGATTTCAAAAGTGTTACTGTGCCAAATAACTTGCATTAAAACAACTTCCAGCACTGGCTCATTAATTTTTCTCATTTCACAGCCTGAGCCAAATATAATGTGAACTATATATATTGCAAAATCACAGAATCATTAATGTGGGAGAAGACCTCCACGACAATTGAGGCCAATTATTGACCTAAGACCTGCGCGTTAATGAAACCATAGTGGCATAGTGTGCCACGTTATTTCTTGAACACTTCTGGGGATGGTGATTCCACCACTTCCCTGGGCAGCCCATTCCAATCCTTGATCCCTCTTTCAGCAAAGAAATCCTTCCTAATGTCTAACCAGAACCTTCCCTGACACAGGTACTTCCTCTTGTCCTGTCGCTGGTGGCCTGGGAGAAGAGACTGACCCACACCTGACTACAGCCTCCTTTCAGGTACTTGAAGAGGGTGATAAGGTCTCCCCTGAGCCTTCTCTTCTCAAGCCAAACAATCCCATCTCCCTCAGCCACTCCCCATATGATTTACTCTCTAGACCCTTCCTCAGCTTCATTGTCCTTTTGTGGACATGCTCCATTACCTTGATGTCTTTCTTGACATGAAGAAACTAGACATAGAATTTGAGGTGTGGCTTCACCAATGTTGACCACAGAGGGACAATCACTTCCCTGGTTCTGCTGGCCAAAATATTTCTCATATAAGTCAGGATGCCTTTGGCCTACTTGGTCACATGGGCACTTTGCCGCCTTGTGTTCATTAGGCTGTTGACCAGACCCTCAAGGTCCTTTGCCATGGGGCAGGTTTCCAGCCACTCCTCCCCCAGCCTGTAGTGCTGAACGGGGTTTTGATGGCACTCAAGATAATCTGTTCCATAACCTCCCCTGGCACAGAGATGAGGCTGACAGGTCTGTATTTCAGATTCTCCTTCCAACCTTTTTTGCAGATGATCATCTCACTGGCTAACCTGAATACATACATACATATAAAACCAGGGTACCTCTAATAACGGGAGCTGGAACAGAGCAATGAATGATACAACCAATGTGGTTAGTCATACGTTCTCCCTTTATTATCTCAAAATGGCTGGTTATAAAGAGATACAGATAGTTTACAGTTACAGGTGCTTTCTAATTCGTATACAGTGTGAGAAAGAATGCAAACATTTTCAGTTTTAAGGTAGCTACCATGATTACAATAGAACTATTCTATCTAAAATCAAAACACACCTTAATTAAAATTTCTTGCCGCGCCACAGGCTTTATAACTACACACAGGCCTAAATCTGAGGCCTACCTGGATAGCTCAAAACTCATTCTATTACACAATCATGTCCAAGTTCCCTAAGATATTCTGCTACATACATATATATATATACATATATATATTTATACATATATATAGGCACATATATATATGCAACCTGGAGCTGTATGTATTGTTCAACTCTATAAAAAAATCCAATCTCTAGAATTAGCATACCCTTCATTTCCTCTTTCAACCCTGCCTTCCTGTTTATTGGTCTATTGATTTTTTTTCCTCATTATCTGTGATCAATATTTTAAAAGACACAATGACCTGTGTGGTGACTGTCCTGGACCTTTGCCATAAGCAAGCGAAGATATCTTCTTTTATTTTTAGAGACTGTATAACTACCTCTCCTTTGACAGAGTCCTGGCGGCTGCTGCTGCATCATCTGTGCCTCAGAGGCCTATCCTTGGCAGAGGAAAGAAGTCAGTCCATTTCTCATTGGATATTTCTGAAGATACGTATAAAGCTATTTTTTACTACAGAAACAGCCAAGCAAAGTAGCTAATCCTGGTTAAGACTCTAAATTATCACACTGAATATGTTGTGAAAGCCTGCACAATGGGAATTTTTGTCCACTGTGCTAACCAAACCTTCACTTCCATTAAACCTGGAAATAAGCCTGTGAGAAACAAGTTAGTAAAATTGGCTTTTGCCAAATATTATGTGAATTAATATTGAATATTGTAATGTTGGTTTTGGAAAATGATAAGATCATGGTACACGTTAAAAACTCTTTAATGATTGTTATAATAGTCCGGCTGTGAGGCTGGTTTTTACAACGATTGTACGATTTGTGTGTTGTAATGTTAGCCTTCTAAGTTTGCATGGGACAGGCTGTTGCTAGCCAAACTTCGAAGACACAACCATAAAAGAAGTGGGATTCTGTGGGGCTGACATTTTAGTGGATCTTAGAGAAATCCAGCAGCAAGCGTGAAAAAGCAGTTTCTTCTTACGTGTCTCGAGTTGTAACATTTCTTCATTTCTAAAGGGAACATTTACAGGTTCCCAGGAGATTTTTTGACAAAGAATGTAAACAAGAGAAAGATGTTTTGAATAAGGTATTTTCCTTGGCCAATGAAAAAGCTTTATCTTTGTTTGTTTTCATATTTTGTGGTACACTGTGCTGTTCACAGACAGACACAGGGGGACAATGTCTCTGAGCAGACTGCGGACGGAGAGAGAAAAGCTTTCTTGCTTTTTGCTTCTGTGTCTTGCTCGCTTGCTTGTTATGCTTGCATGAAAACATGGAAAAATAAATGTACAGCCTTCTGAAAACCTATGAATGTGAAGTCTCTTGTGGATCAGGCCCCTAGATAGGGTCCATCACGACCACAGGATTCCATCCAATGAGGACCCTGACGACCACAGTGATGGAACTGTGCCGGCTTCCAAAAGAGTGACATGTGGCGAGACTCTGCAAAACTGCAAATAAATATGCCTCAGACTGATGCAATCACAGGGGCATAAAAGGTCAGACCACCATTTTGTGATTTAGCCTCTGGCACCTGGCCATGCTCCCAGCACTGTCCCTTTTGCTTTGCTGAATTTTATAGTTCTCAACAAAATTTTTAATAACTCATTTCCATTCAGGATTTGAGTCATTTATAACAAGTCCCTTCCTGTTTGCTGTCTGTGTTTATCTCGTGTTCCTATTGTGGTGGCATATTTTATGGGAAATTCCTGCTATGGCTTTGACAGTGTTTTGAGAATGTCAGTTGTGATCTTTAGGTCCCTACAAATAGGAACAGTTTTGTTATCCTCCAGAATCCTCAAATGGAGGACAGATCTGTCTTATTCCATAAGGCTCATCCATCCAGCCTTCAATTTACAAAAACCAAAGGAAAGAGTTATGTGTTTTGGGAAAAAGTCCAGCCTGTCACCTTATTTCCCTGGCAGAGTGTGAGTTTCTTTATCACATAAAAAAAGCTCTCTGAGAGTTTTCACATATCTAAGCTAGCTTTGCACTGCTCTTCAAACCAGCTGGGTCCCCGTGTGAAGCCCTTCCTCACACTCAGCCAAGTGCTCATTGTAAAGCAAAAAGGTTGGAGAAAAATGGGGCCAAGGTGAAAATAAACTTCTTCGCCAGCCACACACTTCCCTGCTAACCCCTACAGGAAAAACTTTATGATGGGAGGAGAAAAACTCATTCTTTTTATCTGAGCTTGGCCCTATTGTCAGCTGGCCATCTTTGTTTCTCTTCTGTGCTTTCCCCTGTGGTTATCACAGGAAAGTTTCAGCAATAATCATAAGCTGTAATCATTCTTAACCCTGATACCTGAGTGGTTTTTTTGGGACATAGTCCCCACAAAGCCATAGAAGTTTGCAGTCAGACATTGCGTGTAATGACACCACAGGGCCCTACACACCATTATATATGGGGGTACATAAGCTAGGGAGAACAGGATATACCTGTCACAGAATCGCAGAATATTCTGAGATGGAAGGGACCCACGACAAGAATTGAGTCCAACTCTGAAAGGGAATGAAAGGGAATGGTGCAAAATGGTTTGACCAAAGGTCAAACCCACAACCTTTGTGTTATTAGCACCAACCAACTGAACTAATCTCAGTGGCCTCCCACTGTGCATGAGGATCAAAGGCTTAGACTGGTCTCACTCATACCAACACAGCCTTTGTAAGCTCCTGTTTCACTGCCTTCAGATCATGAAGCCTTTAAAGGAGATACTTACCTTTCTCTACTTCTGACAGAGACCTTTGAGACTTTGATCTAATATTCAAAATGCTAGGCAATTGAAAACTTAAAAACATTTCATGTATCTGATTTGAAATAATTGAGACTATCAAAGAAAGGCAAGCATGTACTTGTAACGATAAAACACAGTAAATGCAGGATGGACTACTGCCACCTCTTGGTTATCTACATTTTAAAGTACTAAAAATATTAGTAAGAGCTGTTCATGTTAAGAAGGTTAATGTTAAACATAACTAGCCCTTCCAAATACTTTTGTGATGGTATCAAAATTGGAAATGTGTCTCAGGAAAAAGAACAGATGAGTAACATGGTGAGACAGAGTACCAGTAATGTTACTGAGCTGGCTGCAGCATCTCAGTGAAAATCTGAGCAGCTGGAATTATGTGAAACCAAAAATTGGAGAAATTAGGATATTTTTTCATAGAAGCTACCTTTATTTTCTCAGATTCTCCAAGTAGCTTCCAACCATTTTTCAGATGTCTGTTAATGATTACAAATCTTAGAAACCCAGAAATCTAGTTTTATGGCCACATTTTTATCCACAAAATGTAAAGCTGTGTGTGAAAAATGGGCATTGAGCTGCTCAGTATTTTATTATTCTCTGATTAAGTCACAATTAAAAACATCACTATTCAATTTGAACACACCACCAAATGCCTGACAAATGTAGGTTAGATGCAAGCTATTAAAATGCAAGCCTAAGACTCTCAATATTTCATGTACTCAATAGGTCATAAGGGAATAGAAGTCTGCAGTATTTTCCATATATTACAACTTTACAGAGCAAGAAGAATAACAATTAGGTCATGAAATGCTGTATCAATATATTCATTTCACCTAAAAAGGTACCAGAGATCTTTATGAAAGACAGATACATTTTAAATCATTTTACAATTAGCAATATTGAGGGTAAAGACTGATATTCAAATCTAATCTGAGCACTGTTTAGGTTATTGCCTTTTGTCCCTTATCAAAACATTTTGCAAACCACATTTAAATTTTTTTTCACTTCATTAAAATAAAGCTGAAAAACTATTGTGACTTCTGACATCCAAAAATAAAAATAGTTTGGATGTGTAAACATAAATGTTTGAGAAGCTACATCCTTTCCTATGGCTGATGAAAATAATGATTATACTGATTTTTTTCTCTGTTTGATTTTCAGCCAAAATCTGAAAAAGAAACAAGATGGAGGGGGAAAAGAAAACAGATGTTTCAGGTGGAATATCTACCTTAAAGCCACCTCTTTACTTTTTTTTTTTACTTAATACAAATATTTCAATCATTTATTGGTACTTGTTGCAATTCATTAACAGTTATAGGTTCAGAATTGCAAGAGACCTAAGTAAATAACTTAAATGCGGTCAGACATTGCTCATCTTATCCTTTTCTGGAAAGTTTGGAATAAACTAGTTTGATTCAAGAACTAAACTTACACCAGGTTTCTCTTGTGAATGGGTAAGAGCTATTCTAAATTAAATACTTTCAATTTTATTTTATAAAACATAAAGACACTATTAATAATTTGGATGTCTTGTAGAGGAAGGCTTGTTTACTATTTGGAGCTGTCATAATTTAATAGAATATCAGGACATATCTGATTCTCTGTAGGGAATGTGTGTAAAGTTAACATTAATTTTGAGTCAAGAGGTTTGTGTGAATGCCTCATATTCAAAAGGTACCTGAAGCTTCTCACACTTTCAACTGCACTGCATGCTGTGGACATCCACAGTGATGTTAGATACACAGATTATTGTGACTATATCCAAACTGATAAGCTAATGACACACTTCTTATGAGACTGAGGGGGAAGAAGAAAAAAGGAAAGAAAAAAAGGAGAGAGCATGAGAGAAAGCAAAACCAAGAAAAGTAATAAGCTCTTCCAAGTGTTCAGCTTTGAAGAGAAGCAGCAGCAACCTCCAAATACATATTATATCAGGCATCCTTCCCAGTCCAGCAGACAGTTCTTCCAGTACACTTTTTCTTATAGCTATACATTTCTCAGCAGGACCTACTCAAATTGCCTACCATGCCCACCTGTCTGTGATACAGTTATTGGGGTATCTTGACCAGATGCAGTTGCACATGGATTAATTGTTAAGCTTTGTGAATATCTGTTGCAGGGTAATATTTGTTAAATATATAGAGAACCCTCACTGGACAAGGGTTCTGGCAGGAACTGCAGCCCATGCAGAGAAGCTCACAGAGGAGTTTTCTGTGGGAGACCCACACTGGAGTCCATTCATAAGGACTGCACCTCATGGAAAAGAGCAAGAAGAGGAGAAGAAAAAGGAGGAGGAGGATGAGCAGGATCAGGGGGAGGAGGAAACATAAATTTTCCAGATCATTTTGCAAATGTATTATCATAGGAAAAACATTCTGAAACAGCAGTACAGTCCCTGAAGTCATGCTAAATTGACC
Source organism: Erpornis zantholeuca (assembly GCA_013400515.1). Taxonomy (NCBI): domain Eukaryota; kingdom Metazoa; phylum Chordata; class Aves; order Passeriformes; family Timaliidae; genus Erpornis; species Erpornis zantholeuca. The sequence continues at coordinate 12,854 of VZTN01025348.1, read as the reverse complement.
ATGGAAGGTAAGATTTTTAATATTTTATGTAAAAAAAGGTAGTCTTTGAAACATCAGTGGGCAAATCCATCTGGAACCTCTGGGTATTAAACTGGTAGTAGTTTGTAATTTTACAATGTGCTTTATACTCCTCAGCAAGATGATCTTAATTACCTGTTTCCTCCTTTTCATTTTTGTCTTTACCCTTCCAGAACCTGACATAAAAATTATTCTGCTTCTGCAGCACTCCTTTGTGAAGAAAATTCCAACAAAAAGTCTCTAACTCAATATTATACAGATATCATTTTCTACAAAATTCAGGGGAAAATCATATATGAATAAGATGAGGTTTTCTTACAGTTCTTTTGACAGTAGTATTTTTTAATACACTCATTTAATACTTCTTTTTTCCTTGCTGAAAGATGATGATCATGCTTGCACTGTCACCTGAAATCTCTGGTCATCACCACTTGCTGCTCACTTTAGTCAATGTCACTTTGCTGCCATTATCAGCTTTGGCTATTTCCTTTCTTAATTTTCATGTATGTAATAGTGTTACTTGAAAGTGAAGAAGTGGATTCTCTTGGTCTGCCCTGAGGTGTCTCACTTCCAGTTGGTGATGTTTTATCTTCTGTACTTGCTGACTGCATTTGGCTCCTCTCATTATTACTCTTTCTTTTTACCTAGTGAGAAACAGTGTGATGAACTTAGTCACTAAATGAAGCAGACCAAGAGACATCCCCAAAGAAAGAATTTCTGGAGAGCCTGCCAAGCTTTAATGTCTTAACTAGAGACCAAATTGATAAAAGAAAAAAAAAATAGAAAAATAGCATTAGAAAAAAAACAAACTTTCAAATAAGGTTAAATATTGGGCATTCATTTAAAGAGTTCACATATAAAGGTTCTGTCTATCCTTTCTTATTAGTGGACCTATTCCTTAAACGAAAATTGATCATTTACACACAAAAATTGATCATTTAATACTGTCGTAGCTTTTAGAAAAGATTATTCACAGTGAACTTTCTTTATGCCTTTTGATATAGATTTAAATTTAGTCTTCACAATGACTTATTTCTGGATTATATAATAATGTAGATCCTAAATAATTTCTTGGGAAAGTATTCAAAAAGTGAATTGTTCACGCTTTCTGGCAGACACCACTTATTCATGCTGTTGAAATCCCAAGGATCATGTTTGGGTTTTAGTCAAACATAGCTCTAGTGCTAAACAAGATGAAAGAAATTCTTATTCTGGTTTTAAGATTGGTTTTATGAGAAAGAAACAAAAATTCAACAAACTAGAAATAAATACAAATTTTCTAATTACAGAAATTATAAAACATATCCATTATTGTTCATAACTTTTTTAGTCATATTAAAATGTAATAAAAATGTTTCAATTGACAATAGTCCTGTGTTTAATGACAAAAATATAGATTACATTGGCGAAAATACAAGCAGCAACAGATTCTCATTATTTGTCCATTTTTCAGAAAAGAAAAACTTTTTTAAAATGCTGAGAGGCATTTGGTCATAAGACTAAAGACTCTAGAAGCTATTTCTGAATTTAATTTCGTAGCTTTTATTCTGCTTTTAAGCAAGTCACTTTAAACTCTCAGAAGAAACAGCTATTCTTAATCCACACAATACAGTTAATACTTGATTTGTTCACTCCTGGTTGTTTTCCCATTTGGGTAGGATAAATAAAATACTGCATAAAAATTATGTATATATAATAAAAAATAAAAAATACTATGTTTTAGTGGAACAGATAAAAATATTATGTATAAAATGAGTTTAGTACATTGCTTTCTAGAATTCCTGCTTTGAACTTTAATCGAGTTTCTTTGGTGTAGTATTGTCTCTGTCTTATGTAAATACTTGATGTTGCTACTTAAGAAGATTACAAAGTGGTGTTGCAATCTAGATCACTGTTAGCTTTAAATATGGACAGAAAATTATTTCAGGAAGCCAATGAATTTTAAACACCATGTTATATCCTATACTATCAATACCAGATTTTGACTATCTAAGGAATGATTAGTTCATGTATTTTAAGTTCATCCAATTTAATTAATCTCTCTCTTAAAAAAGTCTGACAGAACAAAGTCAAACAAGACAAAATCCAGAATCACACAAATCAGAAAGACAAAACCTTTAAAAATCTATTCCAACTACCTTTTTCAGTCATAAGTATTTTCTCACTTATATGAAACATTTTTTTCCTGCTACTCACAAATATTAATCTCACACACTGGAATCCTCGTTTTAAACTACTAAGTATTTAAAAATACTTTCTAGTGGACACTTGGTCAGAGGAGAATTCTCAGCTTTTGCTCAGCATCTGTGAGAATCAGGTACCTTCTCACAGATCTGAGAACCATGCGAAAGTTTTCTCTAGCTGTGGAAAGAGAATTGCTTCCCACAGCTAGAAGCTGAGAAACCTTGGGAAAGTTTTATAAACCATGTGGGATGTTTTGACAATATTTATCTGAATGGTTTTTGTTGCTTTTGTTACCCTAACAGATTTCTCTGGTACCAACCAATTGTAGTTACTCTTGTCGCTCTCTCTGCTCCTGACCATGGCTGAAGAAGCAGCAGGTCAGAGAGGAGCTGGATCTCTCTGGAGATCTCTTTGTCCTGTCTGCCTGAATGAAATAAAGAAGATATTTTGCCTTCTGATCTGGTTTGGCAAGAGGCCAAACCTGGCCATGAGTTGCAACACTTTGTGACTCATGCTAATACATAAAATTATTATACTCTGTCCTATTCAATTACACCTGCTTCATCCATGGGCGACTGTGGGAGCTGATAGGCCCAGGCAGGATGACACTGGAACCGTCCGGGAGGTCACTCCCCAAAAGTTTATTAGGGTAGGGAGACAAAAAGACCTCTTCCCAGGATCCTTTATGGCATTATGTTAATGTACCCCAGTTCTGTTCCCCTGGCTGGCCCATTGGCCTCCTAGGCCCTTTCCCACTTTATATGTTCCTGCCCTAGAATGTTCCCCTTCCCTGCTCCCCCATTGGTCCTTGTTCCGCAGCCACACCCTCTCTGTTTTCCCATTGGCTCTCTCACCCAAGCCCCACCTGTGCACCGCCCCCGTGCCCACTGATGATTGGTCCCGGATGCTCTCTCCACCCCTACAGACCCTCTATTTAAACCCGGACTCTCGCCGGAGGCGCTTTTTTGTTCCTGGAACCTGCTATATGTGTGCCTGGAGTAAACCTCTCCATGGAGCCCTTTACAAGGACTCTTCTCGTCTGTTTGCCATCAATCCATCTAAGAAGGTATGTGGCATGTGAGTGTATGCTTGGTGTGTGTCTCCAACCAAGTGGCTTCTGTTGAAGACGCTTTCAGAAGGTACCAGCATTATACCACACCCCATCCACTGCTACAGGCAACCTGTCTACCTGTTGTCTTCCATGCCAAAATGGAAAAATTCCAACACATTTACTGATTTGAAGAATAAATATTGCCCCATCATTTTGAAACAAAAAAAGCCATTCTCCTCGGGATATTGCTGTTTTTCTGTACTGTTAATGTTTTTATATACCCCAGACTTAAACGCATTTCACCAATAAATGAAAAATTTTCTGCCTGTGTTACAGAAATGGCAGAAGCTGATTTAGAGAAAGAACTTTTAAATGAAAATGACAGCTAGACAGAAGATAGGCAGATGATTATCTAGAAAGTGAAGTGTTTTTCGTGTTGAATATAAGGGTAAAGACTAACATAGTAAACTGAAATAACAAAGTGTATAATAAGGTTGTTACTAAATAGGCAAAAAGCATTTATTTAATAGTCAGAATCCAGTTCTTTCATACCTTGACAAAATATCCTTGTTAGTTTTCTTCCTTACGTACATTCACAGATTTCTTGTGTGTAATACAGTGAATAGAACACTCATTCATTGTAAAATTCATTTTTATATCTCCTAGCATGAGTTTGTTGCAGGACTCACCTAGGCCTTCACAACAGTGTATAGGTTTGTGCTTGGTTTCCTTTTCAGGACTTGGGAGGAGCTATCATACTATAAGCAGTGTCAATTCCAAACCAACTGCAATTCAAAAGAGATTAAACACTGTATGGCTTTAAAAGCACCAGAGAGGGTGCAGAAAATATACATTTCTGCTTTTCACAAGTTTTTTTGTGGACCCAGTCATGCACAGTGCAGCAAGCCCTGCTTATGAGACATGAGCATACTAGTGATCACACCAAATGTTTTTTTAACTATAGTGTACTAGTGACTGTGCCAAACCTCAGCAAGTCATAGTGCTATTGGTGGTCTTGATGAATAAAGCTAAATGGTACTCCTTGCTCATTTTAGGGAGGTTCTGCCACCTACCAGCTGAAAACATGTGACACATGGTGGAGGCTGGTGAGCCCACCACACAAGGGTCCCCGAGGATCCCCTGGAGAGATGGACCCTAGTAGAAGAAACACTCTTAGGTCAGGGTGAGAAAGAAATGTTTTTCCCAGGACACCCTGTTCTGTTATGCTAATATACCCCAGTTCTGTTTCCCTGGTTGGCTCTTTGGCCCTTGGCCACTCCCTCCCTGTTCCCCATTGGCTCCCATACCCAAGCGCTGCCTGTGCACTGCCCCCATGCCCTCCAATGATTGGTCCCTGATGCCCGCTCTGTCCCTACCTTCCCCCATATTTAAACCCGGACCTTTCCCTGATGCTTGGTGTTTGTCCCTGGAACAGTCCATGCCAGTGTCTGGAATAAACATCTCCATGGAACCCTATACAAAGATCCTTCCTGCCTCTTTTCTGTCGACTCATGTTGGGAGCTATCCAGGGTGAGTGCGTGTGCCAAGCAGCTTTGGTTGGAGATGCTTTCGGAAGGTAGCCTCATACCCCCTCACCACCTGGCCACGTGTCAACACAAGTCTCTGAATTCATTCATTATGTGAGACTGATAGCAGCAGAAGCGGACAAACACTCAGGTCTGAGACTGTTGCAAAATTAATGTTGACTGATACAAAAATTTGGCTGTTTGGAATTTTTGCTGTGATTTTTGTGGAGTGTCACATAAATATTCCGTCTTGGAGAAAAAAAGGTTTGTTTTTAATGGATATGACACAAGCTGGCAGCATTTTCTCGCTGTTTTGACCATCAGTTTTTGCTATCCTATTCTTTCTAAGATGTTGTCTATAAAGAACAAAAGGTTATTAATATACAATTCTGGTATTAAGATACAATTCTTCATTAATCACATTCTCTACAATCAAGAGGCGTTTTTAAAGAAACCCAGGCCTCTACACTTAGGTTAGCCATCCACTGAATTTTATACTCCCTCACACAGATACAAATGACTGTCCAAGGTGCATGTCAGAACAGGTTCCTGACCTCTGTGAAAAATAGAAATTAGTTTATTGAATTCATGCATGCTATTTATGTACAGGATAGTGAATCTAGAGTTTAATTTCTTTATGCATTTCATTATAATAAAAAATTCCTTTTAGCTGTGAATTAAGAAAAAAAGTGATTGAAATTGGCTGTCTTTTCATTTAGTATTTCCTTTAGTTTAAATCAGTTAGGCCATAGTATAACTATGAACCCTCAGGTCTTGTAAATTGTTAGCAAATCTTTTCAACAACTTCAGCCAGAACTCATATGAATGAACTAGCAAAGCCATGCAACCTGTTCATGCAACTAGGTGGGAAGAGCATGTTCAGTAACTTGTGCAATAGAATTCCACAAATTTAAGTAAACTGCCAAAAGGGTATTCCATCAACTACAACACTGTGGTCCTGCTGTGTATCCTCCATACTACAACTCCAGTGAGGGAAGATGAGGAGCAACAGTAAGAAGGGAAATAGGTGTCAGCAGGTGCCACGCAGAGACCCTGAAACTCAGACTCTTCCTCCCGTGAGACGGCCTGCTTTGCCTGTGCATAAATCTGCTGACACACTTTGGAGATTAAAAAAAAAACAAAAAAACAAACAGAAACCAAATCAAAATATTCGACTAGGTGTAGAATGAACCCCATACTATTTAAGCAAGAAGTATCCCTACTTGTACTTTATCTCCATTTGCCCTCAGACAGCCTTCGTTCCCTGCCCCCTGCCCTTTGAGATATTCCAGACAGCTGGCATCTGATGGGCTAAAGAGCCTGACCAACCACCTAGCATTTAATTAATACCAAAATTTTCACTGGCATTGCTATCATTTGCACTTTAACAAAACTAACAGGATTTACAGCTACATCTTCTGAATTTACCATTTCTTAAGAAGCAGAGAAAACATCCTTCTTTGTGTTTTCTTAAGTCATCTGGGTTTATTCAATTCCTTTCCTGTTTTGACTAGCACAATCTTCTTTAATAATTGTCTCTGAAGACAATATTGGGGTTAACAGCTGTAAAGTGAAGACAACAGACCTACTCATAATGGAAGCAATAAAAAGAATTGTACTGAACAGAAATTACTGCTTTTTTTCCCTTCCAATCTACCAAAAATTAGGCCCTTGCATTTCATATTTCATTTTCCATTAACATAAATCAGCTTGAGCTTAGTGGGGAGGAGTCAAGAATCCTGTTATTAAAATAGATCTAAATTAATAGCGTATAGACAATGCTAATACTGTGAGACAGTTTTTCGCACTTATTTACTGACAGTGCATCCCTCTGGGCATAAATTATTGGGAACACGTCATTTTAAAGCACACTGAGATTCAAAGAATGCATGCAGATGCCTATTGCTTAGGACTAAATTTAATCACCTCCTGCTTGTGACCATTTGGCAGCATCAGGAAAGTTTTGTCCAGAACCATCTCTCTGAAGCCAAACTAATAAAGTGCTAATTAAAGAAAGTACATGGAAGACATGAACACTAGGAGCCTGGAGTAATTGGCTACAAAAAAGGCAGCTCTGAAACACGTCACTTTCTCTGCTGCTCCTGATTAGGCTCTAATTCAAATACCAATATTTCACTGCACGTTAAGGTGCTTTGGGAAAGATCTTGGGCTTTCTCCATTCAGCAAAGGGTCTGCTACAAGCAGCAATACAAATGCTGAAGAAAAATCCCTATTTTTAATCATATGCTGCCATCAGGATAACATTTGTGGCAGTCTGGGCAGTGCACAGAAAGCTTCTCTTTTCATTCCACAGTGGTAAGTCAGAGATCAGACAGAAATGAAGGAAAACCACCACTAAAAGAAAAAAAAAAAGAAAAAAAAAAGAAAAAAGAGGTAGGGACTGGAATAGAAACCGTCTCCCAAGCCTGTCACAACTGAGCAGTAATTAATCTGAGGAGTCTTTCATCTGCCTTGCAGACAAACTGGAAAGTACACCTACTGGCACTTTCCTGAAGAAATGGGCAACAAGTGAAAGTCACTTCCTTTATTTTTTTTGAAATGGGTTTTATCATTGATTTTCTCTTGAGTACCATAAACTTAACTTTGTTTGTGTAAGATGATGCACAGTTTCATGCTTTTTGCTGTTGCAGCTCAATATCCTCAATTTCCTGCTTTCCTGAGGACAAACACATTCTCTTCTCTGTTTATATTATCACTATTTAGTATCCAGAGAAGATATTTTTGAGGTAAATTTATTCTGTGTGTGAAACAGGAAACTGTGCAACTGGCTGGACAACTCAGTTTGTGAATCACTAGACCTGGTAATCTAAAGGGAAATGTTTCATAAAAAAATAATCATACTACAGTCATACTTTAATGCACTGTCAAATTACTAAATGCCATATATGGTCATCCACTTAAGCATCTCATTTCAACAAGAAGTGACTTCTCTTCAACAAGGCACTTGAACATATAATTAATTCCACATCTGCTCAACAAATCTAAGCAAATATAGGTATAACTTAAACATCCCCATGTTACACAAGAGATGATAAACTTAAGGTAATCCATAATTTTCTGAGTTTGAAAGCTTTGTTAGTTTTTCACTGAATTGTTTAATAAAATGAGACCATTACTTAAGAAGAAAATAAACAAACAAAAAAAGCCCTAGATTTTTAAAAGAATGAGAATTAGAGTTTGTTATGCTATGTAAAATTGTACTTTAATAGTTTAATAGTACATTCTTTTAGATCAAATAATACTTTTTTTTTTTTAATTGGGAACATTCAAACTGCATCTCAGAAAATACGCAAAACCTCCTCAGTCTGTCAATACAGCATTAAAAATCATTAATCACAGCTGTTAAGAAAACTTTAACAGCAGAAAAGGGAGTTTGAATGTTTCTAGTAGGACTTTCAACAGAGTTTATTTAAATATTTTCCAGTTATTTTATAGTAGTTCAAGTTTCATTTCAGAATCAAGTAATTCTCAAGTATTAACATCTTAATGGCATTCCTTTCTTCTGACAGAATGAAAAAGCTGAGTCTATTAAAACATGTTGAAAGAATCTTTAAAAATATATATTGACAATTACTGAAGAGTCTTTGCAAGTCCCAAAAAATTTATTCAATTTTATGGTCTGGGAGTGTTGTTAATAGAAGGATCCTTAGAAGATGGTTTCCATACTGAAAGATAAAAGGGGTTGGAAACACATATCCTGAGCCTTAAAAATAATCAAATTTGAATGAACTCTAATTACCTATTTAATGGAGTTGACTGAGGATTTATTCAAACTTAAGGATAAACAAGAATAATTTCATTATTGCCTCTCTTCGCAAAACTACTATGTAGAGATTAACTCCCACTAGTTTTGGTTGAGGTGGGGAGACATGATTTATCATGATAGCATCTCTTGTGTTTATTGAAGCGTTCAGTGGATCTAAATGTATTTGGGTTTCACTGACCTGGGTCTAATCCTCTGCTTCTGTATTTCCTAATCCCAATCCTTCTTTATGTTGTACAAAATATATAAGCATTGAGTAATATTACAGATCCAAAAGAACTGCCCAAAGCTAGGATCACAAGGAGATTCTGACACTCTTATTCTCTAAGTACATTGTGCCTAAATAGTTCTTGACTTTGAAATAGATATTAACACTGCAACTGAGAGGTTCTACCCACTGCCCTGGTGGTAATGTGTTGCAGTATGAAACAAGTCCTTTGGTCTAAGAAGCTGTTCTTATTGCCACACTCAATAAGAGGGGAGGAGGAAATGAGACTTATTTCTTTCACTGTAGTGCTGTCGTAACTTGCTTAATGCAGGTGCTACAGCGCCTGTGTGTTAATCAGAAAGTAGGATTCTCCTGTGGGAGTTGGATTAGCTTTAACAAGAGAATTTGACAGATCTTAACCTAAAAGGCTGAATATCCTCATAGTGAGGGCACTCTTCTGGGAACAGGGAAACATGAGTGTAAATTGCTTCAGGCGGAGGAAGAAATTGAGCCCAGGTCCCAGGCTGAGAACCAGTAAAA
>VZTN01025346.1:75260-98898 GCA_013400515.1 Erpornis zantholeuca | reverse complement strand
GGACCCTTCGGTGCGGCCGGGGGGAGAGCGGGGAGGGTCTCGCCGGTCCCGAAATGCCGACTGAGTATTTCATGTCAGTAGCAGCGCGGTGAAGGGTGCGGGCTCTCCGCGCCTCGCTCGTCAGGGGCGCTCCCGGGGAGGTACCGCGTGTGTGTCCCCACGCATCCGCCCCTGGCACGGTTTTCTTGTGTTCACCTATTAACTCTGTGAAAGCTTTTTCTTTCTGCAGTCTTTCCGTAGCGTGTAGATCGCTCTGGATGTGGAATAAGAACTTAGGAGGCAGTTTAACCATAGGTTTATCTGGAAAAGCCGAGCACGTTTCGGTGTGGGAGGGGGGGGAAGGAGGGAGGGCAGCAGCCGGGCTCTGGGCCGGCCCTGCCCTGACTGCTGGTTAGGTGCCATCCAACCCCGTGCCTCTCATTTCTATTGCCTTGGGTCACAGATCGCCTGCCTTCCTGAAATCTTGCATCTCTGAGCTGCAGCTATGATAAACTGCACTAATTTAGGCAGTGTTTTTCCGACACTCGCATTTTTGTGTCAGGAGGACACAGTGACTTGTCAGCAAAACGTAGTCCCCATCCCTTGTCATACACCCATAAAAGCGTTTGATATCGGGAGGTCTCAGAGACGTCTGACTGTAGAAGAAGCTCTTAGAACAGTGGAGTAGTGATGTTGCATGCTGGTTTGTTTTGCAATGTTAGCAGCTTTATCTTTATTTGGGTGGTCTGAGTTGGGCTATTTTCAGGAAAGGAATTTGTGTTTGCTCCCACACCATGGAGATTTGCAATTCTGCCCAGTACTTACAGTACTTACAGAGTTGCTTACCAACAGGAACGATGTTACTGTTTTATATAACAAAATATATTTTGTGGCCAAAACTGTCAGTTTTTGAGGGAGTGACTGTGATTTGGATATTTGTTTTTGTGACCTCAGATAAAGAAAAAAACTTAATACTCTGATTTCTTTTTGTGTAAAGGATGGAAATCTAACTAACAACACTTTTTTTCCTCACTTTTATTTCTATTATTCTTTTCAATATCCCCTTGATGAAGGAAACAAGACTTGTAAAGTGATTTACAAAGGGGTCATTTTAAAGTGTCCTTTTAGTCTTTAAACAAGGAGATGTTCTCTTTACTGTAGCATAATCAGTGTTGTTGCCTGCTTTTTGCAGTTTGTAACTGATTCTGATTCATAAGGTACTGTTTCACACAGCTATCCTCAAAAGACCAAGTCCCTTTTACCGTAGAATTGTGCAGTGGTTTGGGCTGGAATGAGCCTTTAAAGACCATTTAGTTCCAACTCCCCTGCTGTGGGCAGGGCCACCTTCCTCTAGACCAGGTTCTTCTAAGGTCTGTCCAACCCGACCTGGAACATTTCCAGTGATGAGATGTCCGCAGCATCCTTGAGCAACCTCTCCCAGTGTCTCATCCTGATTGTAAAGAGTTTCTTCCTTTCATCCAATCCAAATCTGCCTTTTTTAAATTTAAAACAACTGCACCTTGTACTTTACAGCTCCTGGTAAGAGGTCTCCACCTCTTCTTATAAGCCATTTTCAAGTACTGAAAGGCTGCAGTAAGGTCTCCCCAGAGCTTTCTCTTCTCCAGGCTGAACAATCCCAACTCTCTCATCCTTTCTTCATAGAACAGACGCTCCAGTCCTCTGATATCTTTGTTAGAGGCCCACCTCTGGACTTGCTCCAGTAGGTCCACATCATTACTCAGTTCCCAGCACTTTAGGTGGGATCTTGCCAGCGCAGAGTGGAGGGGCAGAATCCAGATCCCACAGTCTCGTGTGTCATTGCTGAAGATAATAAGCAGTATTGGCCCCAGTATGGGCCCTTGGGGGACCCCACTTATTACTGGTTTGTGCTTGGTACATTGAGCTACAGCTCTTTGGATGTAGCCATCCAACCAGTTCCTTAGCCATTTAAAAGTTCTCTTTCAAGCCCCTATGTCCCCAGTCCTTCATCTTTTCCTTATTTTATGTCTTCTGCCCTCCTAGGTAATTGGAGTTTTCATAGGCCAGTTTAACTCCCTAGAATAGCAAAAAAACTTGTGGTTTGCTAAGTTTTCTGCTATTTTGTGAGTTCATTTAGCTTATGAAAAGTCTGATGAGGGTGTAAGCTGTCAGGGAAATTGGGGGAAGGGAAATAAGAGAAAAGAGATGCACCTCTTCTGCAGCAGTAAGTTAGATCAACTCAATCTACTCAAGGAAGCGTAGCTGCAGCATAATGCAATTAAGTCACATCCATAGCATATTTTGCATGACATTTTTCAATATTCAGATTTAAAGAAGGAAAGTAGCATTAATTGTTAAGAACATGACCCAGTAAGTTTGAACGTGCATTCCTGTGTACTTTCACATCTGTTACACAGTTTTTGCTCATGGCTACAATGGGTTGTTGCAGTACTTGATGTAGCAGTCTTTTACTTGGCTGTTTTTCTTGGGAGTATTGATCTGATGCCCAATTTTTTTGCATTGTGCAAAGATCACCAATAACTTCCTGTGATGTTAGAACCTTTGAAGAGTACAAGCAGACCTCTTGGTACCACTGTGCATATCTAGTATGGAAGACCCATTTTATTTGCTTGTTGTGTTTCTCTTTGAACTAAAAGGATAATTAATTTAAAAAAAAGTTTGTATTTGTAAGAGGAGCTAAGTCTTTATTCCAGTACTGTGGTGCTATTGGCTGGGTGATTATAGCTGTGGAATGTATTGTACATCTTAGAACACCTTATACATCTCAGTATTTAAGCTTTAAAAAGAGCAGCAGAAGTAGCAGAAACTGAACATAACCAGAAAAAAACAACTTGCTTTCCTTTTGAGAGAGCTGACAGGGTAAACAGGGCCTTGCAAAGAAATAAATATGTTCTATAAAACCAAAGTGCACTTAAAAATTAATAACCTGCAGATTCTTACTGTTACTAACCTTTTGAGTGTGTGCTGAATTTTTGTGGTAAGAAATTTCTCAGGAGTTTCTGTCATGTGATCTGGTTTTTATTTACTCTGGATATCTGAGACTGCATCAGGTGAAGGAATTGACTAAAAGTCCCTTGAAAAATAAAGTTACGTATTTTAGTATGATATATCCTATGATAAAGGTTGTTATCTGTACAACTTGTAATTGTATAAAGCAAGTCAACTTCCTAGCTAGACAAAATATGTGATAACAGAGTTGAGTGACAGTGTGATAGTGCTGTTGCTGCTGTGTGAAAAGTCGGGGTGCTTGTCTTTCCCTCATACTCCAGCGAGCTTGTATTCCTTGAGCTAATTCATTAATTTTTCACCTTGCTTGAGCCCTGGACCATGCTATTTCTTGTGCACCCTACAACATTACTTTGAAAAATAAATGTGCTCTAAGGCACATGGATTGATATTTTTATGTTCTTGCTTTCTATACAACCATTAGTTTCATAAGTCAGGGAATACTGTCTCTACATGGTGCAGTCTGATAATTCTAAAAAGTGCTGTTGGACACACTGAAAGTGTCATTGGGACATCATCTCATTTTGACCCACTCTTAAGTTGCCATTGGGGTCTGATTTGAAATGAGTAGTAGTGTTTTTCTACTGTGCTTTTTAAATTCATGCTCTGTTGGGTTTTAGCATTCCGTGCAGTTCTGTAGGGTCTCTCCTTGCCAAATATTATAAGTAGGTTTAGGTTGAACTAGTATTTCCACTGGTCTTCAGAATGCCTGGAGAAATTTTTTTTATAAGGAGTTGTTGCTGTACTGTATAAAAGGGTTGAAAGGACATCATGGTGTGGGAGAGAATGTTTTCCAGTGAAGTAATGAAAAAGGAACAGTTATGGCTGAAGGAAAGATACTGCATGGATGACTTTGCAATTCAACTTAATGTCCTCATGCATCCTGAAGAGATAAATATTTATTCTAGTTAGTGTCAAGTCAACAGGAACAGGATTGGGTCCCTGTAGTTCTTAATTTAAAATTTTGAGTTCATAGTCTGCACTAGAACAAAAAAAAAGTATTTTCAGTTTAGGAAATACTCTTTTGAATTAATTTCCACAAATTATGCAAGCTGCATTGTTGTTGGTTTTTTTTTTTTCAAACTTCAGTCTGATTTTTCTTTAATTGTTTTATTCACTTCTTATTTTTCAGGAGTCTTTGAAAAACCCTTAGTGGTCATGACATTGTTACAAGTGACATAAGTTAGCCAGTGGCTCAGAATGATGGATACCCAGAAGACTACAAATGGTTTGCAAGTGATTGGAGAAGGGACTGGTATAGGGAAATCGACACTCCACATGGTGGGGTATTTGGGAAAAGTCAGTTGAAACTTGTTTTACATATGTGCAAAGTTCATATTTTTCTCTGTTTTGAGAGATTTTTAATTGGTCTTAATTTTACAAAAAAAAATCTCAAAATTATTTTCCACGGAAATCTATAACAATGGCGAAAGATTATTCTAACTAAATATGTGCCTATGGGTTTTTACTGGCACTATTTTTACAACTGTCTGCCTTCCTATGACAATTGATTTGTCTTTCAAAGCTCTGAGCTTGTGTTCCCTGGCAATAAGGGTCCTATGGTTTGGTTCAAGTAGAATAAAATGTGCAGAATTGTGTTGTTAAAGACACTTTATTTGAATATTTAAATAAAAATATAAATTTATTTAAAACATGCTACCATACAAATATATGAAAAATAATAAAAAAGAAACCAATGTAGTTTGCTTTTTTATTTTGTACTGTATTATATATAGAATTTGAACAATGAATTTGTATCTTGATAAGTATGTCTTACCTTGGGATAATGTATGAAATACGTAAATTTATGTTGCTTCATCTTTCTTGGTTTGTTTTTTTTTTAGAACTGTAATCCTGTGGAAGCAACTGCACATGACTATTGTCCAGTCTGCAAACAGAAGGGTCAGATCCAAGGTTTACGGACTTACCGCCTTAATTTTCAGGAGTCCATTTTCCTTTGTGAAAATCCGCAGGTATTACACTAACAAAGAGTTTTGTTTGGCCCTGCAGAGGCCTTTACCTTCAGCAGTTACACCTCTCTAAGTCCATGATTTTGTTGGGGGTAAGCAGACTGTTGAAATAGGACCCCTCTGAGTGTATGCAGGACATTTGCTTGCATGTAGGGAAAAACAGAAGTAACCTGTGTAAATGCAGTGTTTAGGCATAGGTAGCTACCCTAAAGGATTAAAAAGAGTAAATTAAAGTGAAAGAAATGGAAGTTCTTATGTAATAAGGGACCATAAGTACAAAATAAATTTTTATACAAGTCAGAGTAGAAGGCAAATATTTGGTGATCCATGTAACCAGTGCATGACTCTAGCAGATGTGAGTCTCCTATTTTCCCTTCCGAGTAATGCAAATAGGTTTGTAATTGTAATTACAATGTCTTGCCTTTTTTTTCTTTCTTTTCTTTCCTTTTTAATTTTAACTCTAGCTGGATTTCTGTGCTGCTTACTATTTGAGTTGTGATTTTGCTGCCTCTCCCTTCACTGCTCTTGTTTGTAGCAATCCCAAACAGACTGGTGCCCTTAAATTAGTAGAAATTAGACTAGATATGGGTCTCAGAGTTGCTTTTCCCATTCTTTCCTGCTTTTAACTGATTATAGTATAATTCTGGAGACTGGTAATAGGGATTTGTCTATATTCTGTTTGCCACCTGTTCACTGAGCTAGCCTGAAAGATACCCTGCCAGCTTAGGCACCAATAGTCTCTCAGGCATGAGATAATAATGCCAAATCTGTATCCTAAAGGAATGGACTTAGCAGCATAAGACAAGAGGACAATCCTTAGCAAAATTAGGTTGTTTGCAGAGGTTGGAAGAATTCATTGGAAAAGTAGTGTTGAATTATCGCTACTGATATATTTATTTCACAGTTGGTTATAAGACAGCAGTGTCTTATAACACCCTTCCTGTCATACATATGTTGAATTTATGTATTGATTTAATTAAAATATCACTTTACAGAAGTCCCTAAGGCCAGGTTGGATGGGGGTTTAAGCAGCCTGGTCTAGGAGAAGTTGTCCTGCCCATGGCAGGGGGTTTGGAACTGCCTGGTCTGTAAGGTCTTTTTGAAACCAAGCCATTTTATGATTCAACATTCCATTTTGAAAGTATTGTACTTTCTTTAGCTCTTGTTCACCTGAAATTGCTTTGTAGATTTCACTGTAACTTTCTTTCTTTTCTTTAGTGTATCTACCCGCTTGGTTATAAACCCTTAAACAGCATAATTACTTCTACTGGTTCAGAAAATCATCAAGTTCCATCTACTCATAAGAAAAGGAAATTGGGTGATACCAGTGACTTTCCTGCTGTTGAATCAGATCCCAAAAAAGCAAGAACTAAGAATGTGGTCAATGCTGAGCACACCATTAATGCAGATTCTGTTGTGAAATGCTACCAGAATAGTTTGTGTATTCCCAAGGCAAGCCAACATGATGTATTACAAAATGACCAGCAAAACCCTGGCAACCGTGTGGGGTCCTGCATGCCGAAGGTGGATTTTGAAACAACCAAGACCAACAACTACCAAGAAAGTCAACCAAAGACTTCTAGTCCCAAAACACAACTGTTGCCAAATTCTGAACTTTTATCGACAGCATCTGAAATTTCACTCAAGGAGGATAAAGGTTCCACTAATAACAGAGATTTGTGTCTTCAGTGGAGAAACATACATAATCTTAGTTGGTTAGATTGTATTTTGTCAGCACTGGTACACTTAGAAACATTAAAATTTGCTCTAGCAGAAGAATATAACAATGGAAAATGTTTACTCCAGAAACTCTTAACAAAATATAATCAAGCATCTATTCTTCTAAATACCTCTAAAAGGAGTACAGGTGAGTAAAAGTAAAAGGTGAGTAAATTTAGCTGCTGTTTTCACTTAGTTAGACTGATCTGCTACAATTATGTGGAATTTAGTACAGCACACATATATGCCTCCATTATATTTCAAGATCACAAAAGATAGAACTATTACCATGAATTTGCAGAATAGTGTGCTTTGCCTAGCAAAATCCTGGTAGCATCTGAAATTGTTTTTCTTGGGGCAAACATGCATTCTTTGAAGGTATCAAACACCAAGCATCTCTTGATTTTTTTTGGTCACATCCAACATAAAGGTTTTATGAATTATTTAATTCACCCTTACTTTGTTCCTTTCCCCTCAAAATCCCAACATTTTGGGATACTGTTCTAATCTTAATCTTCAGAATAATTTCTGTTGTGGTTTATAGCCTTGTGTAAATGGGACTTGCCTTGTCACACCAAAAATAGTAAAGCTGAGAACATATATTCTTTTCTGGCTCCAGCTGTACTCATTGAAGGAATGCAAAAACCCTGAGGTTTGCAAGCTGCTGTAGATGACAGTGATTCCTCACCTGTTTTAGTCAGGAGCAGTCAAGCACATTAACCTGGTCTGGAAAGGGTTAGTGAGTACTCAGTAGCCTTTAACAGGGGGTTAACAGGTCAGCTCAGCTTAACAGGCTGGAGGGCTGTAGCCTCCAGGCTCGGGGCTGTGATGGGTGGCTGGGGGAAACCTTCGAGGCAGTACAGCTGCACTCAGAGGAGGAGGTGTCACTGTATTCTACTGGTGTGGCCTTTAGTCACAAACATCATGGGGTTTTTATTTCTCTTGAACTGGACCATTGGTGTCATAAATTTAAACTTCTGTGACATCATCTGTTTCAGAAGTAATAAAGCTTTCTGGTTAGCCAGTACTTCCCGTGAATTTCAATGGACATTCTGTTGGACTATATTTGTTTGAATATATAGACCAGTCACAGAACAGGTAACTTGAAGAATGTCTTATATTTCCTGGGAAAATTAATTTGTGTTGAAAGTGGTTTAATCCATGTTACAAAGTGGGGAAAAACCCCCAAAATATTCTGAGCTAGTTCATGTACTGTGCTTATCAGAAAGTCAAGCTGCTTGAGTTTAGGTGTTCAGCTGTTACTGAGAAGCCCTCTGCCATCCCAGAATCTGTCTGAGGTGTTTTTCTCTACTGGGCTCCTTTGCAAAGTTGCTCTGATGTGCAGTAACCCTTAAATGGGAATGTTAAGTGTTGGAATACAGTGTTGTTTAAAGAACTTAAACCTTTTCATTTCAATTGCTGCAAAACAAATTAGTTTATTTGGTAACAGTGGAGAGAAGACTGGATGAAGAGTATTGTTGTGGAGAGTAGGTGTAGAACTTATTCTGCTCTTGTGTAATCTTACAGTGTATTTTGCATACAGCTGTTTTTAAAAACAAAATCAATTTAGCTGCAAGAAACTTCTTTTTTTTCCTATACACTGAGTTTATATGTTATAAACAGTTTCAACAGCTATTCTAAATATTTCCTTTAACTTCTGCAGGTTATGATCATGATGGTGTAGTAGAAATTATGTTCTTGATTGTGCTTCAAGAATGTGCTTGTGTTGAAACAACATGCAGAATGAAAATATATACTAACATATATAAAGAAAAAAAATGTTTTTCAATTTAAAATTACTTCTATTTTAAAGGGTCACTTAGGAAATTGGTATTTCATCCGAAACAATACATTTAAATGTTTTATTATTTGAATTAGAATATTAGAAAGTGTATAAGCAAATTTTCGTGCTTTTGATCCTAGTGTTTAGGTTTTAAAGTTTTCTTTTAATCTCCAAATTTCCAGGATTTCTAATGTGTGGTCACACTAATACTTAAAAAATTGTTAATATGTAGCTGTTGGTGCATGCTCTTAGTCATAATTTAAGTCGTATCAAGTAGTTTTTAGTCAGCAGACTGCAGTAAAATGTGAGTAACTTGTGTAAATTCTTCTCTAATTTTCAAGTCAATTAATACCAAGAACTGGCTGTTCTAGCAACAAGTCTTAGGCAAGTATGGGTCAATATGAAAGGCATTGGTTTGCAGAGAGGGAGTGCCTGCTAGGGGTACATGTGTGTGAAAAGTTGTGGGGGCTGTTACACATGACTACATGAAGACCATATGTATTTTTTTCTTTAGATGGTCTTCCAAAAGCAGAATCTCATCTCAATGAAATCAGAAATGTAATGTTTACACAACTTCAGCCTCATCTTAGGTGCAAATTGGGTAAGTAATTAGTGCAGTATCTCAGTAATTACTTTAAGGAAAGCCTAGATGTAAAGCCTTTTATGTCATACAGAAAAGTATGTGTGTACGTACACATACAAGAAAGTTTGGAAATATATTTGTTTCTATTGGTGACTTGCACATACTTTACAGTATGATCAGCTGGTTTGTCCTTTGCCCGTTTTGACTTTTTAGAGAGCAGATAATCTTTGTAATTATCCTTTAGTCATGAAATTGTTACTGATAACAACCTAGTAACATGGATCAATCCCTTTGGTGTGGAATTAGAGCCTTGAAATAATAACTGAAATTTAAATCATAGTAATAAGTTTATCTTCTTCCTTTCTGAGGTTCTGAAAGGTGATTTCAGATACTTAGTGTCCATTTTTTCTGCCCCATCTTTGAAGGTGATGTGGAGAATCCAGTGTTTGCACTTCAGCAGCTCTTACATCTGGATCAACAAGCTGAGAAACTATTCTTGCATTCATTTTCATGGAAGCTTGAATGTGTATGTTGTGGCCACAAAAACCAGGACCGGTGAGATCTTTATATAAGTAGCTTCTATATAGCTGTTCTACCTTACCTTCTAGAATTCGTTCTTCATAGTTGGTTTTCTTCAGATTTCCAGGGTTTATACAGTTTAAGCTTGTTGAAGTTTTACGTGATCTGCTTTTTCATTTGCAAATAGTTTACTGCTATTCCATGTCTTAAGAAACCACACAATAGGTAACAGTGTGAGTCTCTGGCTATGCTCACTCTGATATCTTGCTGCGAATATATAAATCGTTGTGGTTCCAAAGAATATATGCCTACTATACTTCTGCTGTTGCGGAATACCTGGAATATTCATTTGGGTTACAAAGAATCAGAAATTCTCTAACATAGTTTGTCTATTTAAAAATAGTATTACAGGGGAGTCGTTTCTTGAGAATTGAGTTCTGTGTAGCTGCAGGTACGAGCTAGTTACAGTACAATTTAGCCTCCTTTTAGAGTCAGAAGGAAAAGAGAGACACTTTCAGAAGACAGCTAATTTTATTTGAAAAACCTCTGTTTCTCTCCACTATCTTAGGTTTATATAATAAAATTCTAGATCCCCAAGTGAAATGAGATTAATGCTATCTGTTACTCTTGAGAGTTAATATGTAGCCCTGGCTAATAGGATGTCTTCAAAAGCCTTTATTACATTCTCTGCTTTTTTAAAAGTTGAAAAATGTAGTTTCGGTTGAATGTAGAGAAAGTCCTTCCTGTAGCTAATGAATGAATAAACTATGTTACTTCACTTTAATATCCCATACATTGTATTTTCCTACAATGTAACCTCTGTGCAGTCTCTGCTATGAATGTACTGTTTTTAAAAACAAGACCTTGTATAACATGGATTCTCAGGTAATTTGTTCCTGCTTTCTTCTCTTCTTGAGATTCTGTATTAGCTAGTAAATTATGCAGATCCCAGCAGAAGTTCTGTTGTATGTTGGAAAGGAAACAGATAATATTAAGAGGGAGAAAAAGCACATAATGTGAAACTGAAGGCCACAGGGCTGCTGAAAATAAATTGTGACTGATGCTGTTTGGCAGAACTGAATTCAGGGCTGACTTGGACGTGATGTTGTCACAGTGAATTCCACACAAACGGCATGAACATTAATAGAATTTGGGGTTTGCCATAATGCTTTTATAACTTTTTTTCTCCTGATAAAGTACATATATTTACTGTTTTCTGATCACCAACTCAGCTTACTCTTTTTTTGTGTATGTGTGTCCAGATTGGAGAAAACACTAACAACATTCACAAATATAATCCCTGATTGGCATCCACTTAACGCTATTCATATTGGACCATGTAATAACTGTGGTGATGCATCTCAAAGACAGCAGATGATCTTGGAAAAGTAAGTTTGATTATGTGAACCTGAAAGGAAAGTTCTGAGACTTCATTTATTGAACCTATGACTTTTGAAACCAAAATACTGTGTGTTTGCAGATATTCTAAACCTTAAACTCTGATCACTACTCATTTTAAAATATTTTAGATCATTCTTAAAAGCTGAAATGGCCAATAATGTTTGCTAAACATGAAACAGGCCAGTGTTTAACATGCTGACCAGCACATGTGTTTGAATTAGGTAATAAATACTTAACTATTAAGTAGTAAGTACAGACAACTGATATCCAGTGTCAGCCTTTTCACAGCCCCTATTGTGGATAAAAGTTGTTCGATCTTTTCTTAACTTATTTGACTCAGGAACAATGTCCCTTGCTACTATGTTTATGGCACAGGGCTATTCTTTTTCAACTTTTCCCCACTCTCCGAATCCCTAACTTGGTGGGGTTTTTTTCCCCTAATCTATACTGAAATGGAATATCCAGTTGAGATATTCTTTTCCCTTTGTACTTACTGTGCAATCTGAAGAGTCCTGTGGAAAAGTAGAATAGTAAGGGCAGAACCACATACTCTTAAAAGATGCCTTACTTTTTCATTAGGAACTTTTGCCACTGTTTTATTGTAATAAACTGGTTCTTTACTGTTTCTTTGTCAGAGTACCCTCAATATTAATGTTACATTTTGTGGAAGGCTTGCCACATAACAACCTGGAGAAATACTCGTTTCAGTTTGAGGAAGACACCTACCAAATAACATCTATTGTTCAGTACCGAACAGATAAGAAGCACTTCATAAGCTGGTCTTTGAATCCTGATGGTAAGAATCACAGAGTGGGTCAGGTTGGAGGGGACCACAGTGGGTCATCTGGTCCAACTTGCCTGCTCAAGTAGGGTCATCCCAGAGCACATGGCACCTGATGGCATCCAGATGATTCTTGAATATTTCCTGTGAGGGAAATTCTGCAGCCTCTCTGGGCAGTCTGTTCCAGTGCACAGTCACTGCACAGTAAAGCTCTTGCTCATATTCATGTGGAACTTACTGTGCATCAGTTTCTGTCCATTGCCTTCTGTCCTATTGCTCAGCATTACCAAGCAGAGCCTGGTCCATCCTCTGACACTTCCTGTGAGATGCTTGCAGATGCTAATGAGGTCCCTTCTCAGTTGTCTTCTCAAGGCTGAACAGGCATAGCTCCCTCAGCCTTTCCTTATAAAAGAGAGAGATAAGATACAGTTTATGGTTCTTATCTACCATAATATTTCATGAGTCTACATGAAATACTGTTTTATGGGTTACTGCAGTAGTCTCAACCGTTTATATATAACGAAGATTTATTTTGTCTGTATTCTAAACTTCATATTGAAATGTTGTGAACAGTTGGGGGAACTTGTTTCTCATAGTGAAGGTTTTGGCTTGGTTTAGCAGATTTGTTCAGCAGTGTGCTGTCCTACAGTGCATTCACTGGAAAAAGTAATTTGAGTATAGAGTTTTTTCCCTTCATAACTTTGTAAAAGTTAAGAAAGCAGTCTGACCATGACTGTGGAACAAATAATATTGTTTATTTTTAAACCAGTGATTCATCCATTTTTGGCTGGAAGTGAGGTAACCTGTGGTACTATGAGCAATTAATTGAGTTATCTGTCATTTGTGAACTTTATGGCACCTCAGGAGTGGGAGGCACAAATCCATGTTAGAGACATTACTAATGCTAAGATGGTTGTACCACTTGAAAGATCCATAATCAGAGAAGGTGAAAAGGTGATATTTTGATATTCATGCCTCCATAGAGAGAATGGAGTGCAGTTTTATGAAGTATTGTGACAACATGAAAATTGTCTAAGTCATACTGCCAGAGATTAAAAGAAATGGGAAAAGGAAGCAACTGGGAAATACCTAGTTAAAAACCTCCTATGCGTCATATATATCTGTTTTTAAATTCTTAAAGCTATAAAATATTCCTTCATGATCTGTGAACAGTTTGAAGGTGATGAGACAAGCATATTAAAGTGAGCGGTTTCTTTTTATCTCCTGTGCTTCCCACCCAGGCAATGAAAAGGTCTACAGAGAAACTTAATTTGAGAGGTGGTTCTTACCTCAGACCTGTGAGGGTATTTTCAGACAAGATGTTTCAGCTAAAAAAACCCTTAGCTAGCTTTGTTTTATGGTTGACCTACTCTGACCTATAATCATATTGCTGCAAGTTCTTGTTGTGTTTGATCTTTTTACA
Organism: Erpornis zantholeuca; assembly: GCA_013400515.1. Classification (NCBI taxonomy): domain Eukaryota; kingdom Metazoa; phylum Chordata; class Aves; order Passeriformes; family Timaliidae; genus Erpornis; species Erpornis zantholeuca. The sequence goes on along the minus strand of VZTN01025346.1, from coordinate 85,734 downwards.
GTGGAAGTCTCCCTGTTTTCTCTGGAGGAAAAAACCCTCTATTTTCTGCTTGTCAGGGGAATGGGTTAATGAAAAACTTGACAAGTGTGAGGATAGTGACTTAAAATGTAAAAGTGTCTGAGTCTCTGCACTGGTTGCTATTTTTCAGGAACTTGGCTTGAATGTGATGATTTAAAGGGTCCGTATTGCAAGAGACATAAAAGATTTGAAGTTCCTCCTTCAGAGATTCATATTGTTATTTGGGAAAAGAAAGCATCCCGTGTGCCACAAGAACTGAATTCACAGTTCCACAGTAAAAATAGTGAAGATTTTCCTCTTAAGAATGTACAGTCAAATTCCACAGTGTTGCACTGTGGTTTTAATAACACTGTAGGCAAAACACCTGCAGAACACCACAAAGAGGATTCTGTGAGGACTCCAGAGAAGAAACAGGAGCGAATAGCTGAGGATGAAAGTATTGTTCATCATGGTTTGGAAAATCTGGCAGATGGTGATCTTGTAACACTGATGCTTGAAGAAGTTCTGGTTGACTCTGAAGATAAATCGCTGCCAAATGGGCAGATGATGGGAAATAACCTTGTAGATGGATGGGGCACACCACAACGCCAGGAATCAGCTTTTTCACTTAGCACTCCGTATCCAGGAGAGTTTGTTGGCACTAGGCCAGCTGTGAACAATAAATCCATGTTATATGAAAATTCCAGTATGTGCTTACCTCTAGAAGACTTGAATGCAGTAAATATTACTCCTCCTATGCCCAACAAACATGACCCTGATTCATCTGACCCATTGCCTTCTCAAACAAATGACAGAACTAATATAGCTAACAGAGAACATGGATTAAATTCAAAACTACTGCTAAACAAAAAGTTGTTAGCAGTAGAAAATACTGTACAAAAACCACCTGACTTGAAAGATGCAGGCAAAACTGTACTTAATTCTCCAGCTGGCAGTTCTTCTGGTGCCAATAATTCAGTTCAGCCTTCACACAAAGACAAAAAAGGAGGATTTGTAGGAAGCTGGGTAAAGAAATTATTAAGCAAGAATACTTCTTTTATGCTTTCAACTGCCTCAGCTGTCAAGAATGAGAGAAGTTGCAAAACTCCCTCAGCGCAAAAAATACGTGAAGTACGGCTCCCAACTAAGGGTGCAAGTAACTTTGGTGGATTTCAAAGCAGAAGTACAAAGAAAACAACGGAGACCCTGAAGTTACTGGCTCCTCAGAGTAATAATACTCATCCTTCATCAAATTTCAAAGGATTTTCTCAAAGCACTTGTCTTCCAACAGCAAATCATACCACTATTGCAGGTCCAATGTGGAATAAGTCAGGAAGTACATTGGGTACCTCAGGTAAAGTGACTCAGTTCCCTTCACCTGGCTCTAACTCTGGGAAGGCAGAAGAGTCAGATAGTGACAAAACAAAAAAACTTCGCCTAAAATTGTTAAAAAAACTTAATGCTAAAAAGAAGAAGTTGGCTTCACTGGATAGAATAGCAGTGGAACAGATAAAACAGGAAAAACCTGTGAGTGGAGACATAAGCACTCCATCGCAGACTGAATCTCAAAATGACAGTGAATTATTGCAGAGCTTTTTAAGGGAGCTGCAGTATCAGATTGATGTTGCAGGTAAGGAATCTGAATTTAATGCAAACCCTGTGCCAGGGTGCACTGGCCATAATAACACGGATGAAATACTGGCGGAATTACTGTCCCCTACTGCAACTGTTGCTTCCTTGGAGGCTCCAAGGAGCGAAGATGAGTGTATGTACATGGAAATGGTGGACAGCAGCGTGGCAACAACTGTGGCCACCGAGAACACCAGTGTGCCACAGGCAGCAGTGACAAGTGAGGACCACAATTACTACAGTCCTGTAAAGGACACTAATTTGGAGCTTGATGCAATAAATAAACACAGTGGGAAAAAACTTTCTTTTGAAAGTCCTACAAGAGATGATATCCTTGAAGACCTATTCTGCATTTCAGCACCAAGCTCAATGGCAGGTGACATAGATTTACCTCATTTTGATGAAACTCTCTTTGAAACTTGTTAAATATTCAGTTTCTTGGGTTTAATTATTTTTTCAGTATTATGTATATTTTGAAACAAAGCACTACTAAATTATATTTTTAACTAGTTTAATTGCACACTGGCTGTACTTGAACAATTTACATTTAAGGTATTTTTTTCTTAACCTTTTCTTGTAACTAGCAAATCAGGGTTTAATGAATTTTATTTTTCTGAGAAGCAGTTATTTTAGCTGTCAGATATGCTGATGTGTCGCGGCGGGTGAGGTGGTACATACCACGACTTTCCGAAAGCATCTCTGCAGGAAAACAGCTCAGCGGTGCCAACATACACACACACTCTGGATAGCTCCAAATAAAGTCCATGGTAAAGAGCCAGGAAGGGTTCTCGTGTGGTATATTCCACGTGGATGGGTTTATTGCAGTCATGCACACAAAGGAAACCAGGGACAAAGAACTCAGAACAATGGGGGTGTCCAGGTTTAAGTACGGGGTTGGTGGGGATGGAGAGAGCATCAAGGACCAATGATTTGGGAGCACGGGGCGGGACACAGGCATGGTTAGGGTATGGGAGCCAGTGGGGAAATAGAGAGGGAGTGGCTGAGGAACAAGAGCTAGTGGTGGGTAGGGAAGGGGGAACATTCTGGAGCAGGGACAGATATGGTGGAGAGGGGAAGGGGGCCAACGGGCCAACCGGGGAAGCAGAACTGGGGTACCTTAACAGAATAGGGTATCCCAGGAGGAGCCTCTTTCTGTCACCCTAACCTGAGGAGTGTCTCCTAGGGTCCCCTCCTCCAGAGGGCTCTCATAGTCCCCTGATTAGTGGGCCCACTGGCCGCCACACTGATGATTTTTAATTAAAGCTCCTATGAGTCTTAATTTTTGCTGCTTTTAACATGAAAAACATCCATACTCTAGTGAGTTTGAGAAATAGTTAAGTTCTGTAATCTTGATGATATAACGGTATAAGAAATACTATTTATGTAGTAGTGGTTTATTTTACAGGATTAACTCCTGAAGTTATTTAGTCCAACATTTAAAAAAAAAATTTTTAAATACCTTCTGAAATTTGGGAATTTTGCATCCTCTGATATGAAGATCATTTGTAACATTAAAACTTGAGGCTGGCATTCTGTTAGGCTGGCATTCAACTCCCTACAGAATTACTATTCTACAAGCTCATGTTGATGTATACACCCCTTGGATCTAAGAAAAGATGGATACATGGTAGAAAATTTCCTGTTTAAAGTTACAGCATATACTGAGTCTTCATCCTGGGCAACTGCAAATATAACTTGGCAGAATATTCTTCTGAACCAGATGATTTTTTAAAGTAGATCTAGTAAGATTCGGTCCAGAGTTTGCATCACTAAGAATATCAGATGTACCTATTAGTTATTCACAGCTGTAAAATAATTAAAAAAAATAAAGGTTTTAAGAATTAATTTAACTGTAAGTTAATGCCTGTTAGTGTTGTCACTTGGAGTTTTTCATTTTTCATGACTCAAGCAGTGCACCCCCATCCATATGTGAGATGCCAAGGAGAGGCAAGGTCAGGAGGAAGAAAGTAATGGAAAAATGTGGCAAGACAGCAATGAGTAAGCAGAGGGATTCACACATTGATGTTTCTGGATTTGTATAGCTTTCATTTCGCTAGATGGGAGTCTTTTTTAAATGCATAGACACAAAACTGAGTGTATTATATGCCAAGTTAGATTAGCTGTACATTTTTCTTTTCTTGGAAATAAGAAGGATTTTATCAGCAAGTCTTTATATCAGGCATTTTTTGAGGTGTTCGGCATTTTTTCATTGTTTTAGATCCCAAGTTAAAAGCATCAAATGCGCAGTCTTATTTTTCCAGTACATGCAGTTGAACATAATGCTACTACAAGGCATGGCTATAGATTTTAATTGTTTTGGATTGTTTGAACTAGGTTCAAAAACTGAAAAAATATTGGTGGCCTCAAACTTGCTGTGTCAACTTATTTCTGCTGCAGTTGGGTACATTGTTATCCAGCTGGTACTTCAGGCTGTGAATGGTTTCATTCTTGAAATGTAAGTTTTTTTGTGAAGAACTTGAGCTGCTTCTTTGTTTTAAATACTGTAACTGGTAATGTTACAATAGAAAACAAATGAATGGATTCTGAATGTTAAGGGCTGGCATACTGCTGATGAAATGTTTGCCCACTTGGGAATTCCCTAATTAAAATAAAAAAAAAGCTGACCAAAATGGGAGTTGTTTTATCCATGAATGGGTTGCAGTGACCTGCAGCTGTGACGTGGGAGCTCCTTCACCACTGCCTCGGGACACAACATAGACCCAGGGGTGAGCAAAGCATCGAGCCCAGGGTTGGTGATGCAGCATGTGCAAAGCAACAGGAGGAAGATGCTAGAAGATGAGGAGGTCCTGGTGGTAAGGTTTATAATGAGGTTCATAGCAGAGAAGGAAAGGTGTGGGGGCACACCTGCTGTGTAGATACACCTCGACAGAAGCAAGGACCATTGGCCCACAAACTGAAGTTGTGAGTCCTTGGTCTTGCAGCTGCGTGGGATTCAGTGTGGGTACAGGTATATATAGAAGCTCCAAGAGCAAACAAATAGCACTTGAGAGTAAAGTAGGTATGAAAATAAATCTGTTGGTGCTGCATGTTCTTGGCTGCCCTTTTTTCTGAAACAGAAAACTAAAGATGATGCAGTTCAGATTTCTTTGTTTCCATAAATGTTTTACTGCCTCCATTCCTGTGCGAGTGGGAATTCAGCTGAGGTTGAATGAAAATGCCATGACCAAAGAAACCTGTTGGAATTTGAAACGGTACTGGACATTTTATATTAAAATGAGTTTTACAATGCAGCTTTTTATTTGCCATGAAGAGAGTACAAAGTATTGTAGTAGTTTTCTGTCAGCTGGAAATACACCAGGTGGACATATAGCAAGTACAGGTAGTGATCAGAAGCTGGCCACTGTATTTTGGAGGTTTTATCTGTTGTTCTAGTATAAATTTCCCAAAGTCTAATGGCTTCAAGCACTGCCATCATCGCCACTAAACCATGTTCCCAAATGCCACAACTACATTTTTGGAACAGTTCCAGGGGTGGTGACTCCACTACTTCCCTGATCAGTCTCTCCCAGTACCTAGCCACCCTTTCAGATACAAGATGTTTTCCTAACATCCAATCTAACCTCCCGTGGTACAGCTTGAGACCATTTCCTCTCATCCTGTCTCTTAACTACCCAGGCAAAAAGGCCTGTCCCCACCTGGCTACACTCTCTTTTCAAGTAGTAAAGAGTGATAAAGTCACCCCTGAGACTCCCTCTTCTCCAGGCTAAACAACCCCAGCTCCCTAAGCTCCTCACGGGACTTGCACTCCAGACCCTTCCCCAGCTCTGTTGCCCTTCTCTGGGCACACTCCAACCCCTCAATGTTCTTCTTGTGGTGAGGGGCCCAGAACTGAACACAGGATTTGAGGTGCTGCCTCACCAGTGCTGAGTACAGAGAGACAATCACTGCCCTGGTCCTGCTGGCCACACTCTTGCTCCTACAGGTCAGGATGCCATTGGCCACCTTGGCCACCTGGGCACACACTGGCTTATCTTAGCTGCCACTGACCAGCACTCCCAGCCCCTTTTCCACTGGGCAGCTTTCCAGCCACTGCCCCCTGCAGACTGCAGTCTGCAGCACTGCCTGGGGTTGTTGTGACCCAAGGGCAGGACCCAGCACTCAGCCTTGTTGAACCTCACGAAATTTGCCTCAGCTCTTCAATCCGACTTGTCCAGATCCCTCTGCAGAGCCTTGTTAGTCTGTGTCTTCTGATTTGGGAAAGGCATAATCATGGCACTTGGAGTTTGGAATCGGCTCTGCAGAGACAGCACTGTGATTGAGACCTTACTACTTGATAATATATTAAAACACTTCTCATAACAGAGTAAAGGGTGAAAAAAGGGCTGCCTTCTCGCATCCTGCCTATAATAAACCAACACATCTGTAAAGGAGCTGTCTGGATGGATTTCTAGCTGTATACTTGCTACAGCACTATTCTAGAAATCTATTGTGGTGCTGATTACAAATCTGATTTTGATCTTGATGTTTTTCATTCCCTTCCTGACAATATGTCAGTGAGAGCAATTGTGTCTTGTCTGTGTTCCTTTTGCAAAGCTAAACAGCTGCTCTTGACGTGAGCCTCTTCGTGCTCAGAGCAAAGCACGTTACCTTTCAAGCAGCTTATGCTCTAAAGTGTGTGCTGTGCTTTAAAGTTCACCAGGATTTGGTCTCGGAGTGGAAGAACTTCCAGTGTAAGTATGGATCTTAAGACAGGATGCAGACAGAGCAAGAGAGAGAAGGTTAGTGGGATAACAAGGCTGATGGAGTTTGAGGCACGCCTAGTTTTACACTGCTGTGCACAAACACGGTGTAGTTGTTTGCGAGGGAGACGCTGAAGCTGCACAGCCCAGGAGAACCCGGTGAAGCCACAGGGCTCACAAAGGAAAGGACATGCTGGGAAAGGAGTGCAAGGAAGTAGGAGCCTGGTGTCTCCAGCGTATGTTTCCAAGAAAGAGGCCGAAGAAACTCTCAGACGATGCTTTCCCCTGGACTTGGGTCTATATTACTCTTTTTTATGTAAGTTAATATCTAAAGGGGCTTCTGTAATGCCCAAGGCAAGTGGTTATAGTCTTCGTCCCAAGTTTTTTGATGATGTTCAGACCGTTTCAGCTGAGGCTCGTTTCCCCGCCTCTAGGCTATCTTGCCAGGGAAAATGCGTTTGCTGAAGGGTTGGTGCATGGGAACAACGCAGAGCTTCTGCACAGCCCCCAGCCCTGCCCCTGCTCCTTCCTCCCGGCTGGGCTCGGAGCTCACGAGGCTGTTCGCCCTCTCCCACTCGCGAGAGAGGGATGTGCTCACGCGGCCGCTGGCGCGTTGTGAAGGAGGAAACAGGAAGGACGTTCGCGGTGACGCCGGAATGGGGGGGAGGAAAAAACTATGGTGTTTCCGCCCGGTTTCGAACCGGGGACCTTTCGCGTGTTAGGCGAACGTGATAACCACTACACTACGGAAACTCCCGTTGCGAGCAGTTTTCCGGCAGTTCCTCTTGACCGATCTAAGGGTGCACCCGGCTCCGGGAAAAATTCCTTTCCGCGGTGCAGAAAGAGCGAGGTGCCGGAGCCAAAAACGTGTCTGGGGCAGCTCCTGCCCGTATAAAGGCGGCGCGGGCCGGTTATAGCCACCGCCTCTCGCAAGAGGGAAGGGAAAAGATACCCCACACCACTAAAAACGACGCGCTGCGTCCCTGGGTGGGCTCGAACCACCAACCTTTCGGTTAACAGCCGAACGCGCTAACCGATTGCGCCACAGAGACGCGCTGAAGCACCTCCTAGCCGAGGCACGGCTGATTTCCGCGGCGGCGGGGGCGGGGTTTGCGTTCTTTTGTCTTCCTGCTGCTCCTCGCTCTTTCTGGGGGCTGCGGGTGCGTGGGTTGAGGTTTCTAATCACCAGCTTTGGGGCCTTTTGGTGCCTCTCATTTGTTTTTTTAATCTGAAGAACAGTCCCTCCTTTTCTTTTTGTTTTCTCTGTGGCCTTGTTTGTTTTCCTGAGGGTTTGGGAAAGAGTGGACAAGCAGACAAATATAGTGGTTGAAGTTCTGCCTGTTGGTGGGACAGTTGCAGATAGGAGCTTGAAAGCTACTCTCCAAGACAGCCCAGCTGGCAAGAGGAAGCTCTGAGAGTACATGCCAAGGGTGAGGAAGGCAAAAATTAGCATCAGCCTATTATTAACATGGCCAAAGGATCCAACATCTTTTCTTCTGATAATTAGAGTATCAAAAGGACTAGTTGGTACCAGAGACTTAAAGAACAGGAGGCTAAATTCACCCCACTGTGACCTTTGATTCAAAGACCTTTGATAATTATTTGCAAGAGCTAATGGAAAGTGAGAACACTGGCAGAAATGAGATAGGGCAAAAGGGACTTCTCAAAGTGGAGCAGAGAGGAAGACCTGGGAATCTGCTGCCCAGGCAGCCTTGCCTCAGCTCTAAACAGTCTATAAAATGAATTATTAACCAAGTTGCAGCCCCTAAAAGGTAATAAGGTGATAATGGCAGCAAACATGGGTTGTGAAAACCAAATCAGCAAGGAAGATATACCCTAGATGGATGAGGGCCAAGTCTGGGAATACTTAAGCAACCTGCATGTACACAAGTCCATTGGCCCTGATGGGATATACCCACAGGTGCTGAGAGATGGCAGATCCATTGCCATCTCCATCAGCTTTGGTCAGTCATGGCAATGAGGGAAAGTGCCCAAGGATGGGAGTACAGCAACATGACCCCCATCTTCCAGAAGGGCAAGAAGGATGACTGGGTGAACTGGTCAGCTTCACCTCAATCCCTGGGAAGGTGACAGGTCAGCTAATCCTGGAAGCCATCTTCAGGCACATCAAAGACACAGAAATCACCAGCGGTTGGTCAGTATGGCTCAAACAAGGGGAAGCCATGCTTGACAACTTGACTCTCATGGCGAAGTGATTGGCCTGGTAGAAGAGAAGGACAGTGGATATTGTCTGCCTGGACTTCAGTGAGGCCTTCAACACTGCCTCCTGGGAGATCCTTGCAGAGAAGCTGATGATGTGTGGGTTGGATAAGCAGTGAGGTGGATTGAAAAGTGGCTGAACCGTTGTGTCCAGAGGGTGGTGATCAGTGGCAGTACGTAGTTGGATGCCAGTGTGCCACAGAGATCAAATCTGTACAACATACCATTGTGATCTGGAGTTCATTAATTCGTTAATGATGGGCCAGAGTTTACCCTCAGCAAGTTTGCAGACAGCACCAAACTCAGAGGAGTGGCAGACAGAGCAGAGGGTGGTGCTGCTATCCAGAGGGACCTTGACAGGTTGGAAAAATGGGCTGACAGGTACCTCATGAAGTTCAACAAAGAGAAGTGCAAAGCCCTGTAGCTGTAGATAAAAAAGAAAAATCATGGACCAGGGCATGCTGGGGACACCCATCTAGAAATCAACCTGGCAGAAAGGAATTTGGGTGTCCTGGTAGACAGAAGGCTGAACACGAGCCAGCAATGGGCCTTTGTGGCCAAGAAGGTGAATGGTACCCTGGGTGACATTAGACAAAGCGTTGCCAGCAGGTCAAGAGAGGTGATTCTCCTCCTCTGCTCAGCTCTGGTGAGGCCACATCTGAAATACTGTGGGTAGAGTTAATTTTCTTCCCAGTAGCTGGCATGTGGCTCTGTTTTGGATGNATACTGTGGGTAGAGTTAATTTTCTTCCCAGTAGCTGACATGTGGCTCTGTTTTGGATTGGTGCTGGAAACAGTGCTGATCACAAAGGGATGTTTTAGTCACTGCTGAGCAGGACTTATGCAAAGTCAATGTCTTTCCTGCCTCTCACATCACCCCACCAGCAAGTGGGCTGGGGGTGCACAAAGAGTCGTGAGGGGACACTGCGGGGACAGCTGAGATCCAGCAGATCCAAGGATTGCCCCATACCATATGCCATCATGCTCAGCATATAAAGCCGAGGGAACAAGGAGAAAGTGAAGAACATTTGGGGGGATGGTGCTGTCTTCCACAGTAACTATTATGTGTGATGGAGCCTGGCTCTCCTGGAAGTGGCTGAACACCTGCCTGCCTGTGAGAAACAGTGAATGCATTTATTGTTTTTCTTTGCTTGCATGTGTGGATTTTCCTAACCCTTTTCTCCCTTTTATCCTTCTGATTCTCTCCCCCATCTCACTGGTGGAGAGTGAGCGAGTGGCTGCGTGGGGCCGAGTTGCTGACTGGGGCTGAGCCGTGATAATGAGGCACAGAGGGTGAGGAGGAGGAGGCTGTGCCAGGGGGCCTGGGGGGACTACAGCTTCTGTCTTCCAGCTCTGTGTTTTGAGCTGAATTTGTACCAGTAGAATATGAAGACAGTAAGTGAAAGGAAGAAGCCAGTGAAATGTGGAGAAGGAGGGGGTTTTGAGGCAGTGCTCTGCCGGCTCCCACAGTGTCATTCTCTCGGCTTTGCAAAACGAAGACAGCATGTCAAAAACTGCAGCGTTGCCCTTTTCTTCATGCTGCACTTCACATTTCCAGCTCTGTTCATGTGCTCCGCTGGGGTTTTGTCAGGGTTCAGCAAGGATGCGATGCGGAAGCAGGCTGACATGACGGCAGGTGGTCACCCACACGTGTGTGTGTGTGTGTGTGTGTGTGCACTACATTTGATGGTGCTGTGGCGCTTTCAGCTTGCAAAGCAGAGTGCTAATATTAGCCAGCCAGTCCAAAGGGCCCGTGTCCCCTCACATTTATGATAAAGCATGACAGCTGGGTGTCACCTGGCATTTATATGTGGGAGCTTCACGTGAGCAGCTTTTATTTTATCAAGAGATACACTTTCATTGGAGTCCTTTCTGCTGAGCGCTGATCAGAGGAGAGGAGAGGAGAGGAGAGGAGAGGAGAGGAGAGGA
>VZTN01025346.1:12883-75167 GCA_013400515.1 Erpornis zantholeuca | reverse complement strand
AGGAAAGGAGAGGAGAGGAGAGGAGAGGAGAGGAGAGGAGAGGAGAGGAGAGATTAACATCCCAAAAGATATTTATAGATCTGTGGTCCCAGTCCTTTCCTCTTCACCATGAAAGCAATTCTACAAAAGGATTATTTTGACTGGCTCTTTGAGATTCCAGAGGAGGAGATTAATGTGCAGGAAGCCTCGCAGCACAACTGGAAAAGCTCGCTGGCTTTGCACATTTTTGTGAGCTTCATGGCTCACTGTGTCAAGGTTATCTTCCTCAGACAGGACGATGTGGATGTCAAACAGCCATGCAGCAAGCAAAAGCAGCAAGCTGACAGCAGCTGCTGCAGCGCTGAATTGCCTGTGCCTGAAGAGGTCTGACCACAGCTGGGGGTTACAGTTGGCACTGTTCCCCAAGGTGTGTATCCCTTCCCCCACACCCCCTTTTCTTTTTTTGTCTACTCAGGAAAATCCCTTAATTCAAACGGCCAAGTGAGATATGATGAAGGTGTCTTGCACTGATCTTTCTCCCAGGTGGACTGGGTTTTCCAGTGGCGCCAACTTTGTCTTATCCAGACAGTGATCCTGTGTGTGTTTAGTTCTCAGGGAAAGGGAACAATTTAATGTGTAGATATGGAAGAAACTGTTAGCAGAGTTGTTTTTGCCTCATCTTAGCCCTTCCTTGCCAAGGCAATTCCCCAAATTGCAAAAAAAAAAAAAAAATTGCCAGAATCTCCTTGTACCCTGCAGCTATTCCAGTGCCTAGGGGTATGAAAAGGTAATATTCTTCCCCACAAGAGGCTTCTGTTCTGTCTGGCTATACAACAGTGTTGTACACTTTATATTGCCATGGTAAAGGGACTTCTTCTTCCATGTCTCACATACCATCTTGATCTCCTCGTTTTTCCTCAAGCAGAGCCCTCAGAGTGATGCTGCACTTAAAACACCCCCAACAACAAAAAAACAACAAAACAAAACCCTGCAGTTCATTTCTTAAGGCAGCCATACCTAAGAGGTTCTTGCTGGCAAAGCTTTTTTCTCCCTGCACACCAAGAAATCATTTTAACAAGCCCTGGAGTTGATGTCATGGTTTTTTTTACTGCAGGGAGGAGTGTGAAACCCTGCTTTCCTCCACACATACATGTGGGATGGCTTTGGAGCAAACCTGGGTAAGAGGAGGGAATAGGCTGGGTTTCCAGAAAAGAGCCGGAGATGTCAAGTGCCAAAATGCCAAAGTGGTGCCAGGGGACAGGGGGAAATCAGAAGGGGCAGAGCAGAAGAGCTAAGTGGGGATGAGTGTGTGGTGAGAGGCACTGAGCAACAGCAAGCAAAGGGCTGGAAAACAAAGAGCAGGACAAGGAGAAAGCAAAGACATCAACAGCTCAGCTCTCACGATGTGGCCAGCACAGAGGGCAAGGGGTGGGAGCTTGGGTCAGCCAGCTGGAAAGCCTGCTGGCATAAACTACTGGTGTGTTGTGGGGTTTTTTTGCATTATGGCAACTTCACACCTCAGCAGCCAGATTCCTACCCCCTTTTATACAAGGGTTCTGCTGAATAGAACTCACCTCTAGGAAGTCTTTGATAGCAGGGAAGAATGCTTGTTTTCTTGGCAAGTTGGAGCAGGCTCATGTGCTTGTGCTGCCACTTGTAAATCAAAAGCAAGCTGCAGGCTGCCTGGAAAGTTTGTACCAGCATAAAACAGGCAGCAGATGGAGAAGGCTCAGTGCCTGCTGCAAGAAGATGACTGGGAATCCTCCTACCACAGATGCCCCGAGGACTTGTGCTGTCCCCTTCACCCTCTCCTGTCATCAGCTCCCTCCTGCTTGCCCATGCACAGCTCCTCTCTTACAGTCATAACATTGATCTCTGCTTAGACAATATTCCTCTTTTGACTTAAATCCATAACAGCTTTTAGGTGATGGGTTTTTCTTCTCAGAATATTAGTTGATGCTTAGTGTTAAATACCATCCCTAAATACCAGCTACAGTTTTGTGCTCAGTAGACCACAAAACATAAACACTGATGTTCAAGTAAGAAAATATCATATCCTGGGGAGAAAGAGAACTTTAGCCTGAATAAAAGCATTCTCAAAGAGCTGTTGTGCTTCTCTATTTGTTCTTGGATTTAGGTTTTTTTCCTAAAGCAAATCTGGCAAATTTTTACAATCTGAAGAAAATATCACAAGCCAAATCTAAACCTAGATAATCTTTATAGCCTTGCTTCTCACACAGATGTATCTGTATGGACTGGAGGGAAGGTATCCCAGAAAGACAGCCTTTTACTATTAAGATAACTATGTCACAGCTCACAGTGTTAATCACTGACCTCTCAGCCAGTTTCATTTACATTTCTGTGTATTTGTTTGTACCCAAAGTATATGAGAGTTTTCCGTATGTAAGACTACGGATTATAAAAATTTGCATGATAGAGAGACTGGGTAAAAACACCATTGTAGGTAAATGCGTAGCCATGGAAAAATATGGTGTTTGCAGGTTGACTCCTGCTGGGAGCTCCTACCTGACTGTGTCCTATCCAGAATGAGGTCTGATTTGCCCATGACAGTAACTAGTGAGTGATCTCTGCCCTTATCTCAGTCCCTTAGCATTTTGTTATATTTTTCTCTTCCCTGTCCAGCTGAGGAGGGGAGACATAGAGTAGCTTGGGTGGGCACCTGATGTTCAGCCAAGGTCAACCCAACCCTGTCCAGCACCGCAGCCTGTGCTTCTGTGCCAGCTTCATCGGGGCCTGGATCTGAGTTGTGAACATGCTGCAGCAATTGTGCTCAGCTATACTGGGCTTCAAACACTAAAATTGGGGCACAACTGTGAAGTCTGAGCCTGTAAAAGACTGAATGCTCATAGCTGTCACTGACTTCCAAGGAGTTATTCGTAGGAGAAAGGATGCAAGATCCACGCCTGGTAGCGAAAGATGTATTTCTGTGCTCACCAGCAATGCTCACAGCATCAGTGTATTACCCATTCCAATATACCAGGGGGTTCAGGAGGTTTGGCTTGTCACATGCAGGCCTGGCATGTCCTCACTGGTGAGACTGGTGGAAATGTGACCAGGGAGAGCATCTGCATAAGAGCAACAACACTGCTGAGACTTGTCAAAATTATTTCTCCTCCCGGTTGTGGAGTGGTCAGGCACTTGCTGAGAATGCCATGATAGCCTGACTGGTTTCTTCCAGCCTTCTGCTGTTCTACACAGCCAGCCAAATGCTCAGACATACTTTATATGTCCAGGTAGGGAGGGCAATAGATATCTTTCCACATTATGTATCCTCTTAGATCACAAACCTGTAATCTCGTTTCCCTGGGCTTCATCTGTATACGATGAGTGAGTGAGCCTGTGGTTATTTGTCGGAAAGGCACCAGAACAGAGGGTGCCTTCACTCTCCTGTGAAGCCATAGGAAGTGTTTCATGATTCAAGATAAGACCTTCACTTCCTTGTTCTGTGCTTGTAGTACTGAGCTGCCACCGAGGCTGCACCGTCCACCCTGACAGCCCACTCACAAAATGGACCAGGAGACCCTGGGAAGCATTGTCCTGCTTGCCATCGTCACCCTCATCAGTGTTGTCCAGAATGGTAAGACAAAAACAAACATTTATTTAAGGGATAGAAGGAAGCTGAGGAAAGTTCAGTTTGACATATGCTGAGCTGATCTTTGGATAGATTATCTTTGTTTGTAACTGCATGCATTCTTAAGCATGGCATTGGTTTTAGAAATAGTCTTCTAAACATGGAATTTTGTGTGCCATTGTGGAAGTATCTTGGCAGTGACATGGTCCTTCTCTCTGATATTCTAGAGTGAGTTTGTTATACATTTCAGCTACTGTAAGGATGAATAGGCTGGGATACCCTGTGGCAATATGCACTTTGATTTGATGACTAAGACCTCCTTTTCTGACCTAGGTCCCTGCTATGGTCAGCCAAGGCTGCTCTCAAGCTGGAGTCCTGCTGCCATGGGCAGGGACAGAGTCCCTGGGGGGCTTCAATGGGTCAGACCTTTACGTGGAGTTGGGTGAAGGAGACAGAATTGGAGGAGTCTGTGTGGGCTATTTGTGGGCTGGCAGCTCTCCTGCTTTCCTGCATCTCCAAGTCCTGCAGGATAACAAATCTCAATTAACTGTGGTCCCAAGAACACTGCACACCTCCTGAGATGGTGAAATCTTCTCTAGCTCTTATTCAGACCTTGTATAGTTCCTTCTATAATAATTCTTCAAGATTTTTTAAATAAAACAGGTATCTCTCCTGTGCAAATTTGATTTTAACTTCATCATCCTCTCTTACAAATACTTGTTTTAGCAGGAAATTCTGCCCAGAATGGGAGATTCCCACTTAACACAAAGTCCTAAGAAATGGGCTATTCTTGGGCTGCTGCAGAGAGGGGAAGTAGTGGGAGCCTAGCTGCCAAGGAGAAAAAAAAAAAGGAGATGCAGACTGGTTTAGTTTCAACATAGGCACTAAATGCCACATAATTTAACCCAATGTTATGCTCTGGTAAATGCCCAGCATGTGACATCACCAGAATATGGAACACTAAGCCCAGAGCAGGTACCATAATTAAGAAAATGTGTCCAATATACATTTCTTCCTGTGTAATCATATGACTTTATATACAGTTTTTTTCCTCTCACTCGGACATGTCAGACTTCCATCCATGTGCTTTTACCTCATGGAAATCTGTCTGTGGGATTATTGACCCAACTGCTACAAAGGGGAAGCAGGATACTTGGCAGAGTGTGCCAAGCACGTGAGGCAGACAACCCTAAACCATGATTTCAAGCCTTGCATCATCTGATTTCCTCTTCCCAAGCTTTCTGTCTAGAAAGACCAGACCTGATATGCAGTCTTGCAGTGAATGCAATAATGAAGGCAGTAGAAACGTTTGTGGAGGGGTATCAGGTGTACTGAACTCTTGCTGTGGCTCTCATTCAGCAAAGCACTTGGGCTGTCTCTAAATGCATGAAGTCAGTACCAGGTAAATTTGCAATTATATGCTTTTCTGCATAGGGTGCAGGACTAGAAAACAGCTTGGGTGAGCACTGTTTTTCCTAAAGATGCAGGTGGTCTATGGAGCTGCCCAGTCTGCTGTCCATTTACTGTCACCTTGTTCATGATGGAAATCTCCACATCCTACACAATGACTCATGTGGCCACATACTGCTGAGTGACGCATGCAGCCTAAAGTTTTGTTCTTTTATCAGAGAGATGTTGCAATCCAGCAGCTTTCAGGGAAAATCAGTGATCATTGCTGAGCAGATCAGGACAGAGGAAGCTAAGTGGAGAGAAAGAAGAAGCATGTTTGCAAGAACTGGCTAGGTTGGATCATCAGCTCCCAGTTTCTGTTGGCATAGACTTGTGAAGCACTCAGGTTTACACTGAACTCTTGCACATTACCTTGGTCAGAGTGGGACTGCCTCTGCTCAGGCTCTGGGCAATCTGTGCAGCCTTGGAGCCTCAGGACATTATCTACTGGAACAGCTGAGCTGAATTAAACCTCTCCATTCCAGCCTTGCTCTGCTCACTCCTCTTGTGCCGGCTTGTGAAAGCACCCTCTTGCCTCCCGGCATCGAGGAGCCTCTCTGCAGCAGCAAGCTGATATTTGGGAAGTGGCAGTACCTGCAGCAGTGGAGAGGGAGATAAATTGCTCACTTGGCCTTCTCGGAAGCTGTGGTATTTTCTAGAGATTTCATGTGCATGATAAAAGAAAGGGAGGAGTTATGCTACAGGGAGTCCATGCAGTCCCAAACCTACAGAAAGTGGTTTCCCATTGCTGCAGCTTAGCAGTGGACAAAAAAGTGCTGATTAACCCTGTCCTCTTCAATTAGGTCCTCTTAGTCACTGTAGGCAGAGTAACTCCTTGCCAAAGGTCAGGCTGGTGGGCAGATGGAGGTGCTGAGAACTCCTGGTGGTTGTGCCACCGGATGGTGTCCAGTCTGTGTCCCCAGGAGCTGGTTAGTGCACTGTGCTGGTGGCAGTGGGGGGAGTCTGCAGCCTGGCTCAGAGTAGGGGTGCTGGCTTAAAGCACCATGGGTTATTCTACAGAAGGGCTGTAGGTACCCAGGGGATCACACAATACTGGAAACCAAAAATCTCAGTAGTTTTTATTAAAGGCAGTGGAAGGACTTATACAAAAGACTTATTTACAGCATCAATGAAGGTGGTAAAGAGAGGTAACTCTTCAGATTGCAGGGATGAAATCCTGCAGTTTACCTAGTTAAATTTTTATTGTTGTGACAATGTATTTCCTGACAAGCTATCTTTTATGTGTATATATTTTGTTAATATTCCAAGCCATAGAGTGATTTGGATGCACTTGAGATGGGATGCACGACAACAGAAAGCTTGCAGCTTGTAGCCTGCCAGAGTTCTCTCTGGTGTATTTAGACATATGATTGATGGTCTCTGGTTTAGTGTCATCAGATAAAACGTGTTTGTCAAGAGCATGATACATTATCTTGAAGTGCCGCATTTTTGCAGCAGCTAACACTCTTGACACAACTCTGTTGCTTAAAAGGAGAATGCATACAGATCAGCCATTAGGACCAGGCTTCTATGGGCCTTTCTGGGAAAAGAACCAGCCCTGCAGGATGTCCTTGTTTTGGCAAATGGGTTTCACTAAAAGAGAATAGACTCCCTTGTCTCCCTGCTCTGTTGGAGAGTAAGATTTGGGGTTGGCAGCTCTGTCTGGAAACTTCTTTTCCCTCTGGGAGCTCAAAGGACCGGGTCAGGGCAATTCTTCTGCAGCAGAGATGCAGGCTGTCCGAAGTGCAGTTGGGACGAACCAGGAATTGGAGGTGAGAGCCTGCTACCAGTCACAAGCAGACATGGGGATGCATGTAGGGTTTGGTTAAATATGGGTGACAACAAGCACACTGGCCACACCCTACACCTCCACACACCTGTCTTCTCCTGCCGTCCAGCATGGATGCTCATGGGTGCAGAGCTGAGCCCACAAAGCCCAGCTTCTGCAATATCTCCAGATGACATCTCAGACTGAATACTCTGGTTTCTTTAACAGCTTTTTTTGCTAACAAAGTGGAGCATGAAAGCAGACACTGCAATGGCAAGGGGTTTCAGCGGCAGGGGTCCTCCTCCTTCGACCGTGTCTACACTGCCAAGTGAGTAGACAAGAACTGAGGACCCAGTGAGGGCAGAGTGGGGTTCATCATGTTCTTCATTAACATTAAATCCAAACCCTTTTGAGGGCCAGAGGTGGGTTCCAAAAGCCCTGAGATGAAGGCTTTGTACATAATCCCTTGCTGTGCTCAGTGTTCAGACCTGTGGTTTTCGGATATATTTGCTGTGTGAATCCAGCACCCTTCTTGCCACCATGTACTTCATCTATATAGGTCTTGTAGCCATTACGAGTACTGTGTCCCTTCATTTGGGAACCAGTTCCCTCTTCCCTGCTGGAAGTGTGACAAAAGCACAGCCAGTTCCCAAGGGCACTGTGTCCCAAGGGCACTGTGGCTCAAAAGGAAAGAGCCAGCAGAGAGACATCAGCCTGCTGAGGAGCAGGTAGGTGGCAGAACTTGTACAAATCCCTTGGCACACAGCTCCCCACTTCTCCACTTCTTTGCCACACAGAATCTCTCTCAACTTCTTCACTTCTCCCCCTCAGAAAGCGTTCCCAGCTGAAGGAGGCAGCTGGAAACCATTCCTGTTCCCCTGCAAAGACACATGTTAACTTTGTGAGACACTCTGATTTGTGATGAAATTCTACATTTGTTGGTTTCATCCAATAACTTATATTAATATAATTCAATTAAAAGGACTTTAAGCCAATAAAGCTTACAGCATCTATCATGATTTGCCTGTGCTCTGATTTGTCTCCTATAAATTCCATTCTAGCCAGAACTGCGGACATGCATACCCTACGTTTCTCGCTGTGCTTTGGTGTGCTGGCCTTCTCTGCAGCCAAGGTAACACTCTTTGGTTTGGTTTTTTTCTCCCTGGCACCACACTCAGCAAGGGATGGTGAGCGCTTTGGAAGTTACACCTCCAGGGAACAACCATCCCACAGCAGGAGAACATCTCTCACCCTCCTGTCCTGGAGCTAACACTCATGGCATGGCTTATGCCAACAGACATGTACCCAGATGATATTCAGGGTAGTCTGGGCCAGGGACATTTCCCATACCCATGGATGAGTTCCCTTTGTTTTGGGTGAAGGGTTTAACACTTGGTTTCTGTATGCCACATTATTCACTTTTGGAACAGGAAATGGGCTCAGTTTATTAAACTGCCAGAACTGCCAGGTCTCCCCTGTGCTGAGGGCAACCCAGGACTATTGACCTGCATTTCTAATTGTGATCCCCTTGTGTACCTGGGGTACATGTCTGTTCTTTCCGGAAAAAAAAAAAAAAGGATTTTCCTGATCAGGAGAAGAAGGGGTTTTGTCTGCAGTTGTGGGAAAAGCCCGGAAGTTATTATTGGGCCACAGTGTATCCTCCACCTGATCCTAGTGAAGTACAGCTACCAATGGCCTTCTTTTTCTGGTGAAGACAGTGCCTGAGTTGGCGCTCTCTTTCCTGAGCCTGGTATGACCCACATTGGATTCACAAAATGGTGAATTCAGTGTGGGTCATAGACAAACAAAATAGAATGGTTTGGCTTGGAAAAGATCTCAAGGATCATCTCATTCCAGCTCCCTCACCAGGGGCAGGGACACCTTCCACTAGACCTTCAGGTTGCTTGAAGCCCCATCCAGCCTAGGCTTGAGCACTTCCAGGGATGGGGCATCCACAGCTTCTCTGTGAAACCTGTGCCAGTGCTTCATCACTCTCACAGTGAAGTTCTTCCCTGTACATAATCTAAACCTTCTCTCTTTCAAGTTAAAGCCATTCCCCCTTATCATGTGAGTTCATGTCTTTGTAAAAAGTTCCTCTTCAGCTTTCTTGTAGGCTCCCTTTAGGTACTCAGAGGATGATGGTGAGTGTGTGCTCTGCAGTGGGCACAGTTGTAAGCATTATTACACACATACAATCTTCATAAAAGCTGGAGTAAGGGCAAGGCAAGAGCTCAGTTTTCTACACAGAAGTCTCCATCCCAGTTCCAGAGCTTTTCCCACAACCCAAGACTGCAGTATCCCATTTCCCGTTCCAGCCCAGGCAGCAGATGGGGACAGTACATACAGTGAGACCTGGGCTGTGTTTTTAATGCCATGTTTTATCTTTTACCCAGCTCCTGCTGCCTTTGCTGGCCTGATGTACTTGTTTGTGAGGCAGAAGTACTTTGTGGGCTACCTCGGGGAGAGGACCCAGAGGTAAGGACTTACAGAACCTCTTTACAAAGCCCAGAACATGGTAGGAGCACAGCTGGATGCTGCCACTTCCATAGGCTCAGCTGCTGGCTTGTGGTGCTGCTTGCAGTAGCTGCTGACATTGGGTAGTGCAGGACCACCCCTCTCTTTTGGATGAATGGGGGTAGCTGTGGGAGATGTCGGATGTGCAGCAGCTCTGGGGTCAGGGGGCCTGCTGCTCTTGCTCACAGGACTCTCTGCAAACACAGGTTTGCATGTTTGTGCCACTATTTGCACAAGATTGTCCTTCTATGTTAATATTTTTATTTTATTTATAGTAATAAAGCAAATTACACACATGTGAAACAGAGTTGTCCCACAGTCTGTGATGGCTGAGAAAACATTCAAGTCCCTCTGAACAGACACTTTTGTAAGCAGTAGCCTACGCTGAGAACAGAAGGCCAAATGCAGACCCAAATGGATCCTGAAATGACATTTAAATCCTCGCAACTGCCTGGCAATGCAAGATAGAAAAGAAATTTTCTCCCTCTCTCTCAGCTCCTGATGTCTTTCAGCTGGTCTCAACAGCAGAGTCCCAAGTCTGAGGGTTCTTCCATGAGGTGATGTACATTAACAAATTGCTTTCCCTCATTTCTGTCTCCTCAGCACTCCTGGTTACTTGTTTGGAAAACGCATCATTTTGTTCCTGTTCCTCATGTCTGTGGCTGGAATACTCAACTACTATCTCATCTTCTTTTTCGGGAGTGACTTTGAAATACACATTAAGACGATAACCAGCGCAATCTCTCCACTGCTGCTCATACCCTAACTCCCCACAGCACTGAAGGGGTCAGCACGCTTTGTATATCAATGCTCAGAAGCTGCCGTAATTCAACTGTTTAAGAAAGGAACCCATAACCCAGTGAGATTTCTATAAATCTCGTGCTTGATGGGCTCTGTAGTTTGATTTAACCTTGCTTTTTTTCTTCAGGAAAAGGATTTATCATCAGCACTTGGCACACCCGAGGAATGGTAACAACTTCCAGTTAATTCTTTAGAATTTTTTCCCTAAAGTGCAGCTTGCAAGCTGATTGCATGACTGGAAGGGACTTTGTATGCTTGCTTCATAACTGTGTTGTACTTAGCTTTTGTCCCAAAACCCAGGATCCTCTCAGTGTTGTTCCTGACTGATGGCTCCCACAGTCACCCTCAGATGAAAGAATAGCCTTTTGCCAGCATCCCACATGCTCCTGCCCACATAAAGGCATGGACCAGCCTCTTCACCTCCCCTTTCCCTCCAACTTGTTGATGACCCAGCTCTTGATGTTGCAGGAGGGTGGCAAATTGGTCCCTCTCTGGTCTTCCTTGGTAAATATTCATGTGTGTCATACTCACTGCACTGATCTCATTTACACTTCACCCTCTTTGTTCTCTCAGAGCTGGGAAAAGAAGTAGTGTGTAAATGAGGAGCTGGTGTGTTGCTAGTGGGGTTGGGTTTGTTTTGACTTGGCTGTGTTTAATAAAACGGTCTAAAGCGATGAAATCTGTCTGCTGCCATCTTCTTTGCCCGGTGCATGAGCCCAGTGCTCCGTGGCTCAGCAGCTGTTGGGTGAGCAGAGCAAGGGCAGTAGCACTGGGCTCTTGGTGCAAGCAGCTGATCGCCCTGGGCAGGCCCTGAAAGATTCAAGTTTAAGCACTGCCCCTCTATGAGCATGGTCAGTGGTCTGCTTCTGACAATGGGCCCCACAAGTCCATGCCGAGGAGAGCTGTGATTAGCGGTGCAGACTGAGGTAAGGCCAACAGGCCAGTGCAATCTTTTTAAACATTGCTGCCCTACAAGTGCTTGAGCTCTTAAGCCTGTCTGATTGCTGCATGCAGGATGGATAAAGCTGTACCTTATGACTCCTTCGTGGGGGAGTGAGACTCCCTGCTATGTGAGAAGAGGGTTGGAAGAGCCGTCCACAAAAGCAGGTGCAGAAAGCCATCTCCCTTTGTACTACACCAAGGCTGGAGGGTTTTGTCCTGTCTGATGTGGCAGAGGTGCTTTGCATGGCTGCTCTCCTTTGCAGATGGCCATTCATATGAATCTTTTTCCTTTTTTTGGCTTCTACAGGAATCTTAGATGTGAAAGACATTCAGTAAGACACATTTATTGCACGATGATTATAAGTGTTCTCATTGGTTAGAATAGGTAATTAAAAAAATTTAATCTAGCCTTCTAACCTATAGCTGCTGAGACACCTTATTCCCAGGCAGGGCACTCGTGTTCCTTCCATCCCATCCTTCTCACAACACACTCCAAACACTCCTCACACCATGCTTGTCTGTCATAGCTCTCTCCATAGCTCTTGCCAGCTGCCTATCTTTGGTGGAGACCCACTAACTTTCTGCCCTGTGGTGTCACCCATCAAGGGGTGGTAGCACCCCAGGAGGAGAGGGGTAAGCCCTGTGTTCTGGAGCTACAGAGCTCTTCTGCACTGCTGGGATCAGCAAAGGTTCAAGTTGCCACCACCTTTGGCCAATTCAGAGCAAGAGAAACTTCACCAGCACCAGTCCCTGCTCTCCAGCCTGTTTGGTGTCCCTGGGGTCTGAGACCTGGTTGGAAACCATCTCCCAACTCTATGTGTCCACCTTTCAGGTCTCACCAGATGGTTGAGTCTCCCCTGGAGCCTTTTTGTCCTTCATATCAAGAAGCAGCTCACTTGACCTCCTTCCTTCCTGTCAGCATGAGAAGCGGCTCTCCACCAGCCAGCTATAAAGGGAAAAGGATTCAAGTGTCTATTTTGGGTCAGATAAGCTGTCATAGCACTGTACAGCCTCTCTGATGGTCCTTGTGGGTCCCTTCCAACTCAAGCTATTCTATGATTCTCTGTCAACTGGATGGTTGGTTTTTACATAGCTCTACTAATGTGTGATCAGGTCATCTTTCAGAAGAGCTAAAGCCCATCTTTTGCTGTAATGTTTTATTTTGCAAGAATATCTCCTACTTGCTTCCTCAAACCCTTTCTGATAACAAAAGAGATTAAAATGTAGGCAAAACACATTTTCCATCTATCTGTAAATGGAAATAGAGATAGTAATCAGACAAAGAGGTGCTACATAAATTGATGACTATGTAAATTCTTGGTGAATGTCAAGCTGTGTTTTCCATATTACAGGCAAGCCTTGTGGTTGCATTTGCCTTCCCACTCTTTCTGTGAAAGGAAGGCAACGTCAGTGATATTTGGGCTTTTCCCACAGTGTTATACAGCTCCAGTTTTTGTTTTCACCAGCAAAACCCCTCTGATCTTGTTGGTACAGTTGTCAGCGCTTAGCACACCATCTACTCAGAAAGCTTCACACACAGGCTCTTTATAGGGGGGTTGGACTAGATGACCTTTAAAGGTCCTTTCCATCTCAAAACAGTCTGTGATTTTACAATTCTACAGATAAACATGTAAAAATACAAGCACCACTGTAAAAATGCACACTGGGGTCAAATCCACAAGAACCTATGAGAACCTACTGAGCTGCGCTGGACATGGAGACATGGGTGGTGGCAGAAGCAGCAGTCTCCTCTGATGGCTCCTGCTTAAGGCTGGCTTGCAAGCTGCAGGGGCCACCACCCGTGTTTGGTGCAAGGCCCAGCATGGCAGCTCCTGACCTGGAGCCACAGCTGTGTGCAAACAGCTAACAGTTCCCAGTTCTGCTGATAGGCAGAGGTGTGGGCAGCGGGACCAGGGGAGCAATCATCCCCCTGTACCCAGTGCCGATGAGGCACTGGAGGCCTTGCTACTCTCTACAACTACCTGAAAGGTCTCTTCTCCCAAACAGCAAGCATTAGCCTCAAGTTGCACCAGAGGAGGTTTAGATTGCATATCAGGTAAAATTTCTTCACAGAGGGGGTGGTCAGGCATTGGAACGGGCTGCCCAGAGAAGTGGTGGAGTCACCATCCTTAGAGATGTTTATAAGCTGAAGTGCATGGTTTAGTCCTGGGATAACAGCTGGATTTGATTATCTTGTAAGTCTTTTCCAACCTGAATGGCTCCATGATTCTCTCATTGTGCTGATGCCACTAATTGTCCCATTTGCTGTGTTGCCAGGCTGTGGGCTTTGTTTCACCAGTGGTGCCCTGGCTCATTGCCACAGTGTGCCACTGCCACGCCTCATGGCTGTTCGTGCATCAAAATCCCAGGTGCACAAACCTCCTGTCTGTGCGTGCATTGTCCATCTGTGCATTGGCACAGTGTGTTTGCTATCTATCCACCTATCTATCTATCTATTTATCTATCTATCTATCTATCTATCTATCTATCTATCTATCTATCCATCTATCTATCCATCTATCTATCTATCTATCTATCTATCTATCTATCTATCTATCTATCCATCCATCTATCTATCTATCTATCTATCTATCTATCTCTCTATCTATCTCTCTATCTATGTCTCTAACCATGTTGTATGTGCTGAGTCATGTGAGTGCTGGAGGCTGCTCAGGGAAGGCAGGGAAGCAGGTTGCTCAGGCACCAGCCCTCTCACAACTTGCAGGCTGTGTACATCAGAGACTGCAGAGACTGCTGGAAGCCGGGATATCGCAGGTTGCTTTTGATCTGCTGACAAAGGCCTGGAATACATACAATATTTCTGCCACAGTAACCGCATCTGCTTCCGTACAGCACTACAACCCTCTAGTGGAAACTCGGCCCCACGGCTGCTGGCTGTGGCACGAGCCCTTCCCTCAAGGAAGCCTGACAGCGATGCCACAGCATCCACATTTCCGAGCAGGTGTATTGTTACTATTGAATGCTATTTTTTATTATTGGGGTAATAATAAAAAGAGGAGTGGAGGCCCAGTCCTGAAGCAGGACTCTCCCCTACCCACGCCAACGCAAGCAGTCCTGCTTAGCACAGGATCTGAACAAGCAGGTAAAATCCGAGTGAAATAAATCTGTATGCACCAGCCACAAGGGCTTCCTGCAGTATTTCCCAGATTCCCAGTTTCCCAGAGCTTGAAAAATCATCCTGTTCAGTATCAGCTTGGTCTAAGTCACATCTCTGCCAAGTCAGGTTTCCAAATGTGTCTCTGAGGACTGGGAAAGAGATTCTGCTGGCGTGGAGAAATGATTGGCCCTGGACATCTTCTTCAACTCTCACCTGCTCAGAGGTTACTTTCTTCTCGCAGAGTAGAAGGTTTAATATTCACAGAAATCTTTCCAATGCCCTGTTGGGATGGGATACTGTAAGGCACTGAGCACTGGCCCAAGGCAGTGGTGTGCCACTTGCAGATGGCACTGGGAGCAAGACTAGGATATGCTTGGAAATAGTCCACCCTTGATAAGTGAAAGGGCACTAAAACCTGAGAATAGTGGTAAAACCATTCACTGTGTGATCTTAAATTGGTCTCACGTTCCAGCTGGAGTGAGCAGGATGAGCATTCCCATGGAAAAGCCACTTTTTGAGGGTCTCTGCATAGCCCAGCAGATCCCACCAGCACCCTTGCAGAGGACATGCTGACTCCTGGGAGTGTGCAGGACATTGAACACCATGGTATCCCTTTGGAGCACCTGGGGGACAGGTACAAGCTTCACAATCCCTTTGGAAAATGAAGACTGCTATCCCTGGATCTGCCAGGGAGTGTGCAGGACATCTCAGCTGTGGTTCCTATCAAGGCAGTTCAATGCCCAAGGGGGTGAGGGTGGAGAATCAGCCATTGCATTGTTAAGGGTGCTTTTAGCAGCACTGTTGTGATCCCCATGTTCCATGGACAGGAATAGCTCAGCCCAGTGCCTGAACTCTGCCCCTTGGTGTACCTGCCCTGGCAGAGGGAGGCTGTGGGCAGGAGAGCATCAGCGCTGCTCCATCCTGCCTGCCAGAGCATCTCACTGCTCCCAGCCAGCACATAGAGAGACAGAAGCTGGCAAAAGTGAGATTCCTGCCCCAAAGGACAAACAGCCTCCACAGAGGCTGAGATGTTTTTCCCCTTTAGAGGAGAAATAAATAACTTTTCAATTTCAGCTGCAAGGATCTTCACACTGTGAGATGATTTCATCAGACAGAGGAGCTCCTGGGGCTTGGTGCTGGCTGCCTACTGAACTGCTCAGATGCTGTCCTCTGGGAGCTTCCTGCTCATCCTCGGGGGAAGGGAACCAGACACCAAAGGGGCAGCTGTGATGTGGGGTGCAGAGAGGAAATGGGATGGGATCTTTCCACCTAAAGAAATAAAGGTGTGATGACGTTGCTGTGGACTTAAACTCGCAGTTCTGGCAGTGCTGTTTCTGCCATTTGGGAATGGGCAGGGACTTGCTTTTGTGCCATGACCTCTCACAAGGCCAGGGGATGCTTTGGGAGGCTTTGGAGCAGCAGGCTACTGCCTGCTGTGCTGCTATTTGGCACCACTCATACAAGCATACGATTGATTTATTGTTCCTGTGTTTTCCCCAAAGAGCTGCCTTCATCCCCAAACAATGTTTTCTGTGCTTTTGGCACAGCACTTCAGAGGGTGTCACTGTGATCCAGCAAGGGCCCTCTTGGTGCTCTGGGATTAAACAGAACAGCATGGTATCTCCTGGCCAGCTGCTTCTTGCTATTTGTTTTGCTGCAGCAAAGGAATTTCTTTTCTAAAGGCAGTGCCACCCTTCCCACTGCCCTCAGCAGAAGGGAGGGGATGGTGGAAGTCCCTGCCAGCAGCTGTGAGGTTGCAGTCGTGTGTCAGAGTGCTCTCCCACTGCTGTGGGGACCACACGCCTTTGCTGGTGGACAGATTTACCTCCTTCTCTCAGCTCAGGCAGCTTCAGACATGAACCAAAGCAGGCAGTCATTTATCACAGTTCAAGTTGCAGTTCAGTCCTGAGCTGTGTTTAACAATACTGAGGTTTCTTGGGGTGTATCTTGCTCCACTTGCTTTCAGTAGAGGCACTGCTGAAGAGCAGAAAATAATAGTTTTTGTAGCATGACCTCACTGCTTGGTTGAGCTCTGACCTCATTCTTCAAATCTCACATGCCCATTCTCCCTGCTCCCTTCAGGATGCTTCCCAAGCATTCCCCTCAGTGCCAGCCTCACTCATTCATCCATCTCCATGTTTATTGTCCCCTCCATATCCCCCCTTCTGGTCAATGCACCTACTGGCAGAGCCACCCGGTAAGCTATACAGGGATCTGATCTGGCCAAAAACAACCTTTTTCCCCCTTTACTGTCTTGTATTTAACCTACATCAATTCCCTGATCCCCACTGCTGCACTTGGGAACCTTGACCAAGAGATCCTTGTGAGGCTCACAGTGTGTCCCTTCCGTGTGATATAAATTCTGTGCTGATATATCAGTCTTGAGATGCTCCTGGGGGCTTAGGTCTCCTTCCCCTGGTTCACACCAAGTCATTGGAGTCACCCAGAGGCCAACCCCCACTTCTCTCCCCTCATACTGTCCACAGGATTGACACAGCATCCCATGCAGCACAGAAAACCTGACTGACCCAGGGCTCTTGCCCAGCTTGCAACCTCTGCTGCAGAACTCTGACAGCACAGACCCTACCCATGGCAAACCAGTGACACTGCTCACAGATATGAAATAGCAGCAGGAAATCTGCTCAAGCATGTTATGGAGACCAAAAGCCCTGCTGGTCATTGCTCATCCCACCCATGGCTGGCTTTCTTCATGGGATGCTCTATTTCAGAAGAGTACTTTCATTTCCCAAACAGGGTCTTTGGTTTGTAGGTTTGTGGGGGTTTTTCTGACCGAAATAGAAGGATGTGGCCTTTCTGACAGAGCTGGCAGCAGGCAAAGACTTGGCTCAAGTTTAAAGAGATTGCTAATAACACATTAGCTCCAACTCCTTGGCAAAAGTCAGCTGAACTTCTCCTGTTCACACACAATTCACACTGCCTTGGAAACAGTCTTTCAGTGCAGAAATGAAAATCAGAAAGATGGATAAACAGTGATACAGAGAAGTCTGTTCACAGCCCAACCATCCCAGTGAGGTACCCTGAGCCAGCAGGCTGTTTGCCCCATGAGTTGACAAGTCCCCATTCACCAGGAGCCACCAATTCGCGGTGGGGCTGCATGTGCCTCCTCAAGCCTGACATTTCTCAGATACTGTAAGGCCAGAGCTCAAGACTTATCACATTTGCACGTCAGTAATAGCTACCTCCAGTATTTCACTGTAAAATGTGTGTGGGAGGGTCTGACCTGGTTTCCAAGGTGTTGAGTGTCCTGCATCAGCGCTCACTCTGTAATGGGCTGATTTGGCATGCTGAATAACTCCTAGCTTCTCTTCCCTCTGCCCTTCCAGATCCCCTGAGACACATCCTAGTTTTCCCCTGCCCTGTGTGGTCTGAGGAGCGTTCAGATGACAGCATGCTCAACGTGCTAATTTGAAACAGCGGGATCCCACCAGGGCTGCGTTCCCAGCACTCATCAAGCACCGGGCACAATGTGCTGGGTGTTTGCTTCCTGTGGGATGCAGAGATGCTCATCTGTGGCCATGGGCTTTCCAGACCCACCGAGAGCTGTGTGATGCCCAGGGCTGCCCCAGGGAAACCTTTTGCACTGCTGAGTGGATGTTAGGGGATCTGGATGCATCTCTCATTTGCTGCCACCACGCAAATTATGAGTGGCAAGTAAGGTTCAGTTGTGAGGGTGCACATCGCCTGAAAAGGCTGCAGCTTCACACACCACGGAGCACATTTGATATCTTGCAGGCACTGGAAGGAGATGGTTCATAACTTTGTGTGCTTGCTTTCCCAGTCCTGGTTCCAGTGTCTCATCCCCATCTCTGCTTCAGCACCAGCAATCAGCAAACCTCTCCCTGAACCACTCCATCCCCTCAAATGACAGAAGACCTCTAATTTCTGTGGGTTACAGTCTGCAGAAAGAGCCTGACCGGCCAGGTCTTCTGCAAGATTAATTGCAGAGTGGGAAGTTGTGTTCATCTCTGTCTGTGCAGTGTGTTCAGCTTAGTGTAGCTGAGGTTACACTTAAAGATGCCTGGGTACTTGTGGTGTTGAACTTGGGATCAGTGCAGGCTCACATGCTGCTTTTAAATACAGCCAGAATTAATAGGAGGCCCGGGGAGTATCATTCTATTTGCCTTGCACTTACACTTAGTCACAGGGATCTCACTCTCAGCCACCATCAGAGGTAGGATCATGTCAACAAGCATTTTTTGGGTTGACTCAGTGCAGCTGATCTTATGTTATGATGAATTTCTGCTCCCAGACAATTTTGCAAAGTACAGCACGGCTGTCCAGCAAGGCGAGGGGAACAGAGTGGTGATGCATGCTGCAAATCAATTAAGAAACACTCTGACAAATTTATTCCTTTGTCAAACGATTCAGCAAATGACTACAGGATGGTACAAATGGCTTTTATTAGTGTAGCATGAAAAATTCAGCACTGTAAATGAGAGAAAGATTAGTCCACAGGCTCTCAAGACCATAGCTGGCCAGGGCTTGTTCTCTCCCTCCACCATCTGATGACCATGAGTCACACACAAACCTCAAGCCTGGATGGTACCAATCTGCTCCAGGGCTTGCAATGGAGAAGTAACCATCTCCTAACATTTCCCAGGGGAGGAGACTTCTCTGCTGGCCTGGGGCATGGCACAGTTCTTGTGCAGGAGCTCCACACAGCTGCAGCCCCAGGGGCAGTAACAGCATTGAGGTGGGTGCAAACACTCTACTCGGGGCTTGGGTGAGGGGACATGTCCTGGGACTTGTGGTGATGGTGAGCAGCAGCCTACAGAGTAAAGCATCCTGTTGTCATCCCCAGTCCACTTGGGGAAGCTCACACAAACCTGCACAGTCACACCTTCTGCATCCTCTGCTCAGCCTACTTCAGCAGAAATGCCACCAAATGCAGGAAGGTTCAGGGCAGACAGGTAAGATGTGTGCCTCCAGAAGAGCTTGAACAAATCCAGGGTCAGCAGCTGTGAAAGTGTATCTCGGGACAACATTTGGCAGGATCCTTAATACTTCCTCCCCTCCCTTCTGGGCTGAGAGAACACAGAGGGTGATGCAGCAGTCGTTTCTTCGGCAGAGCTATGTTGCATCCTTTTGTTATAGTGGAGCTGTACCAAGCCTGAGAGGGTGGCATATCCCAGGAAGTCTTTGTATATGGACAGCTTCCTAACCCTAGTTCCAACCAGTCTCCACTGGGTTTTGTTAAGTGTCAGTTGGGCAACTTTTCCTAAAAGTTTCATTCCAAACACGTCAGTGTTTTTTACTGTTGCTTTGTGGGGTTTTCTAACCCAGATGGCAAATTCCAGCTGTCTTTTTCCTATGTTTGGCTAGTTCCCAGTGAGGTATAGTGTAATATGGGTAATACTGTAATAGGCTTTACACGAACAAGAGAGCTAACACTGGTTGTTGGTTTGGTTTCTTGGTCTTTCCTTATAAAACACACTAGAAATTTGTGGGAGGTTTGCTTAAGATATCCATCCCTACCATAAGTGCACAGTCATGGTATAGCCCTGTGGGAACTATACAAGTACAAAACCCATTCTTTATACTTATTGTATATCTGGGTAAAGATGAAATTATGACATATATCCAAAGTTCTGGGGGCGAAATACTGTGCTCATTATGCCAGGAGACCCTACTGATCACATTATGGAATTTGTTGTTTCACCATTTGCAAAACTCTAGTGACATCAAGATTTTGGGTACAAGATTAGGTGAGCCTTAGATGGAAGGTACAAAGAGCACTGAAACAGAGCCAATATCAGCTTCTGACAAAGGACCTCTCTGTGCAGTAGCTATGAGGGAAGCAGAGCTGTGTCCCTTGCTCCTGAGGACCTGTCACTGTCTGGTGCCTCAGATACTGTAGTTTTGGGGTTGGGGTAAGACAAACTGAGCTGGGCTAACTCACACTCTCCTCTTCTGTCTCAGCACATATTATATCACTCAGGTTGGTGCTTTCCCAACAGGTCTCAGGATTTAGTGCCATTCATATTTGATCAGGCAGAGATCCCAAGGAACAATCTGAATAGCAGAGGATATGAGTACAGAATAGGAAGGGACCACCTGGGCCATTAAATCCAGTCCCCTGTTGTCCCCTGCAATCACATAACAGACATTTAATCCAGAAAGGCCTGGATTAAATGGAACTGCCTCCATTCCTCCTCCCCTGTGTGCCTGAAGTCTGCAACATGATATTAAAGCCATCACTGAAAGCACATTTTTGCTGCAAAAAGGCAGAGCTCCCAGAAAATGGAAAGTCTCTGGTGTCTTTGGCCATAATATATTGCTAGGAATAACAGAGTTCCTAGCAATAGTGCTTCACACAGAGCCAGACTTGGCATTTCCCCAAACATTTTCTCAGCCATTCTGGAGATTTATAACTAATAATTGCAGAGCTGGATAAATAATTAGACTCTGAGGTTTTGTCTTAGCTTTTTTCCTTAAAAATAAATCCCTTATTCACAAGCTATATTAAAATACCTGTCGGTGGTGTAATGTGCCTTTTGTATTGCACTTGCTTATTTCCTGCCTGGGTACATTGATTTCATTTCCATTATCTGTACTTTATTTATGCAATTATCAGACCTGTCTTTCACCAGAAATACACCTATTCCACCTGTATAGGTGTATATCACTGTGTTGGAGATGGTTCACATACACAAACTGTTGTGGTTTAACCCCAGCCAGAAACCAAATACCATGCAGCTGCTTGCTCACTCCTTTCTACCCCTATGGGAGGGAGAGGAGAGCTAGGGAAGGGAAAAAAAACCCATGGATTTTTTTTCAGCTGATAATTGAAACAAAGTAAAATATAATAGTAATAGTAATAGTAATAGTAATAGTAATAGTAATAGTAATAGTAATAGTAATAGTAATAATACAATTCAATTGGACAAAATTGCTAGTGATGTACAACGCAATTGCTCACTGCCTACTAACCAATGTCCAGCCCATCCTTGAACAGCTAACAGTCTGGTCAACAGCCTCCAATTTTTATAATGGTCATGATGTTGTACAATATGGAATATTCATTTGGCCAGTTTGGGTCAGCTGTTCTGGCTGTGCTCTCTCCCAGCTTCTTGTGCAGCTCCTCACTGGCAGAGCATGGGAAACTGAGAAGTCCTTGACTTGGGGTGAGCTCTACTTAGCAACTACCAAAACATCACTGTGTTACCAACATTATTCCCACACTGAATCCAAAACTGTAACAGCACTGTACCAACTACTAAGAAAAAAACCATCTCTATCCCAGAAAAAAACAGGGCACAAACACACATACACAAAGAGTAACAGAGAAATGGGTCAGGACAAGGCAGAAGCCCATCAGGAAATGATAGACTCATTCTAAACTGCATCTGATTGCCCTGAGCGAGCGCTGAGATATGGCAGAGCTATAGCAGACAGTGCTGTCCCACTGAAGGAGCATCTAAAGGAAGAGCAGTAGCTCCCAAGAGAAAACTCAAACCCTGCAGAGGAACTGTTGGTTAATGTTTAAAAGGTCCTTACAGGAAAACAGAGAGAACTATTGCAGCACTGCAGTCTCACAGGACCTGGTGCTAGAAGACGTGTATTAAGCATCTAGGAAAGTGAAGGCTACAGAAGCACAAAGAGCAGCATGAGCAATATATTCACCACACAGAATTTCACACCACTCCCATTTTCATTCTTGGCATACCCAAAAGTTGCACAGCTACTTACAGTCAAGGACAGGACAAGAGATATCAGGTTAGATTTATAAAAGGACAGGCACCCTCAGCACTGGAAAGAGATGAGCACATCACCTTTCATCAGCTGGAGGCAGATTTATGGGAAGGAGGATGTGGGAGGCCATCAGGGCTGTAGCTCTCCCCCAGCCTGTCCTGCTGCCTTGTATGGCACATACACTGCCCCTCAGCAGCGCCGCTGCCGTCTCTGGCCCCATTTTAACTTCCACCACTGGCAGTAGTTTGTGCAGCTTTAACCTCTCTCCCTGTCTTCAGTTTTGTCCCAAGTTAGCCAAAATCTCTTTTGGGTGGTTTGCAGCCCACAGGAATTAGCCTCTCCTTGGGGAATGTGTGGAGGGGAGCAAGCAAGGCAAAAGTCTGGGAGTAGACAGACTCTTACTCAAACAGAAACATAAACAGAAGATCCAAAGGACCCAAAAGCCTGTGTTTTCTCCACACCTGATTCTCCATCCACTGTGTGCCAGCTGTGTGCTGTTGTGAGCTGACAGCAATGGAGCTGCAGCAAGAGGGACGGGGAAGACATGTGACCATTACTAAATCCCACAGCAAAGATGGTGTATAGACAGCATGGATCTGAGTCTGTCTGACCTCTCTCATAAAACTGAACTCACTTCTGTGTCAATAACTTGATTTCATGTCTGTGTTGGGACACAAGAGCAAATAAAGACACTGGCTTCTGGCCCAACACCTCATGCCTCAGCTCTGACCCTGGGCAAGGGTGACAGACAGATTATGTGCAAGATATATTTCTTAATGACACTAATTTCTTTTTGTCCACCGGAAGACCTGTAGCAGAACACCAGCAAGTACCCATAGTAAAGCAGGTAGATAAGCACTGCTTTTTCTGTTCAATCTAATGATGGGCATATTTTGCATCACACAATTGTAAAACACAGACTCTAGTGGGCTGAGTCAGAACAAAAGCAATCTGTAAGAACTCATTACTATTTCCTCCTAACCACATTTTTCTTTTCTCCATTGGGCCCAAGCCTTGCAGCAAGGGTAATAGAGACACTTCTACAAATGCACAGATGGATGCATGCATACAAACGGACATGATTCTGCTGGGATTCCACAGAAAGTGGAAAGGCTGCGGAGCCACCAAGCCAGGCCTTCTTGGCCACACAACGTCACCACCCAGCACCCCAACCCCACAGTGAGATTTAACCCCAGACCTTGGGATACTCTGTGTCATGGGCTCACATGAGCACATTTGATGGGGTCCAGGCCAGCTGCTTCCTGCACGTGTTTCACTCACACCCCATGCAGGGGTGGAATGGAGCCCCAAGTTCTTTGCAAAATTGAACATTTTCATATTGTTGGCTGGCAGGAGGTTCACTTGCCCCTTGCTTTTGCTGAGGGGCATTGGGGAGCAGCCACCCCTGCAGAGCCAAGGCAGGGCTGTCAAGTGGTCATGGTAGTTGGCTGGCTGCTGGAAGGAGGCCAGGAATTTCAGGAAAGACATTAGTCATTTGACTAACTAGAAAAATCTTTGGTAGCCACCAAGTGCTCTCCTTGTCCTATCAGCGTTTGTTTGGGTTTATTTTTTTTCATTTCTTTAGCCTGTTGAATTTTGGTTTTGATATTACCTTTCGAAAATAAATGATCTATGAAACACCCCAGAGAACTTCTACCTTTAGCAGCAAAACCTGTTCTGCGTCATGAAGCAGGCAGCCATCCCAGTGGTCCTGCATTTGCAGCACAGCTCTGCTGCTGCACAGCCCTCAGAGGAGCATCCCTCAGAGAGCACCCACACACTGCTGCCACTGCCTTCCACTCATCTGTCTTCTTAGAAGGGCAGGGACATTGTAAGAAAGTCAATCTATTCTTTACACCACTGTGTGCCTTTGTGGGTTACTTCACACTGCAGGTAGAAGGGAATGAGGGGGATGAACTCAGCTATGTTTATCATAAACTTTCACACAGTTAGAAGGACTTTCTAACATGCAGGCCCATGCAGACCTGTGCAGTAAGATGTGGTGAGGGCAACGTGGTAGGAACAGCCAAACTCTTCCTTGATGAGGTGACCTGTGGGACAGAAAGGCTGGAGCACACTTCACAGGGGGATACTGTGTCTGGAGTTAGGGAATTGCATTTCATAACCCACACGGAAGGCACTCCCACTGATGTTCAGCTACATTCTTTCTAGGATGAAATGAAGTTAGAGAAAGGGCAGAGAGGACAAGTAAAATGATCAAGGTAATGAAGCAACTTCTAAGGAAGGCTCTGGAGAGGAGACTGGGAGTTATGACTGACATTTGCAAAATCATGAAGGCAGTGGATTAGGTAAATGCAAAATGGTTATTCATCCCTAGAACGAGGGGAAGCATGGTCAAACTAGTGGTAGATTAGTCTAAGATAGATAAAAGTGTGTCTTTACTTTTAGGGTAGCAAGCCCTGAGCTTTGAAATGGAAAGGGCTGGATGGACCATATGCAAAACTGAACAAAGGAACGAGCCAGAAACTGAGCAGTGCACTGGTCAAAGATGGTCAGGGTCCATTATCTGCTCTTCTATTAATCACTGTCATGATAACCATTGTGTATGTCTCTAGTGTATATTTATGAATAATTTTTATATAAGCCTTATAGGTACTCATGTATTTGCCTTATTAGAAGAACACATCCTCAGCCTGTAATTCTTGCACAAAAAGCAAAATAAGAATTAAGAGCTGTGATTTACAAGAGTGAGTAAAGCAGTGTTTAACCTAGCCAGCTAATTCTTCTTTAAATCTCTGCTGAAAGCCACAGGCAAGCTTCCAGAAAGTGAGCCTTTCTTCAGTACTTCCTATAATTTGAACAAGAGTTCAGCTGGAGTTCTAAATTACTGAGGGAAATTATCTCTTCTCTGTCTGGTTTCCACCAGTTCTGCCAAGATCACACAAAAATTGAAATGAACTTCCTAACATTTCAAAAACATGCTGTAGCCATTGGAAGTTAGTGGGAAACACTAGTGCAATAACCTACCAGCACAGCTGCCTGCAAAGGAAACTGGACCTCTTGCTGCAGTGTGACCTGTGCAGTGTGAGGAGAAGCAGTTGCTAGATCCTGTATGAGGAAGAATTCCTCACACACCCAAGTTAGTGGCAGCCACAGGAGTGGTTTGGGGACTCCACTCTCCATTCAATTTAAAAATCTGGAAATTGCCAAACCACCCCCCACTCCAAGTCAGACACAAACACTGTCAAGACTAAAGGAAACACATTTGCTAGAAATTTTGGTGCTTCTACCCATGCACGTTTCCAGTGAAAGTACAAGAAACATCCCAGGGTAAGTAACCTGCCTTTTCAGTATGCTCAGTAGCTATTCCTGAACATTGTAAGAAATTTGTTGGGGGTGAGGTACAGGCAGGTTGCATAGAGCTGCAAGTGGAGCCTGGCAGAATGCAGAGAGGAGAAATTGCTATACAGCTCGAGATGTTTAATGTGAGCATTAACCTCTAATCCCCACACCACTTGGGACACAGGAGACTGCAGGTTCAATTTAGCTCCCTGAAGAAACCCTTCACTTTGGAAATGTTTGTTGCATGCTGATCTGTTTAACAAACTTTAGGAGAAAGCTGAGAAGTGAATATTTATCATTTCTCAGGGCTGCTCAATCTATAGGATTTACTTTCAACAGTTATTTTGTAGCTGTGACTTTTAGGCAGAGAATAGAGCAGATCTTCGTGAAGTGAATGTAAATACTGAGCTGCTCTGGGTTTGGGAGAAAGAGAGGCAGAAATTTGGATGGCTGCAGCCTTTGAAGAGACAGCCATTTCATAGGCTGGTCCCAAACTTTTACAAATCTGGGCAGTGACTACAGAATTCTGTTCTGCTGCGAGTCCTGGTGACGCAGGCAGGAATTTCTCACAGCAGCAGGGCATCTTTCAGCAGCCTCAATGGGTGGCCTCCCCCTTCAGCTGTGCTGTTTGTGGGAGGACATAGAGATCAGTCCTGGAAACTTACCCAGCTTACTAATAATCTTAAAACAAAGAGGTGAGGGGTTATTGCTGGTCCATATCTGTTTGCTGATCCAGAGATGGCAGTCAATAAATGTTCAGCTGTGGAATGTCCCTGAGCAATTAGCTGCTGATGGTGGCAGTGCTGCAATGAGAAATGTTCGTAGACCCATAGCTTGAAAAGTTAAAACTTTGGCCAGTACATCAGCAAAGGACTTAAACTGACATGCAGGCCAGCAAGTAGGTAAAGTCATGCAGACCAAGAATCTTGTCCCCTCCTTCCAACTTCCAAAACATGAGCATATCACACTTATCATTAAAACTAAAATATCTTTTCTCAGTATATCCAGACCTTAGGTATGGATTCATCAATTCAAGGATTCTTCCAGCTCCCCATGAGATTTCAACCAACAGATGGCAGCAGCCCTATTCATAATGGCACTACTACTGCAGTTTTTTCTCATCCAGGCACGCGGTCGCCAGGTTCCCTGGAATGCTACGGACCTCACTGATGACCCTGTGGTCAGGAGGGCACCAGAAATGTTCCTGTAACAGAGCAAGTGGTCACGAAACACAAAGAGTCTCGACTGGCTGCAGTCTCCACTTCTTTCTTGGGGACAGGATGGCTTAAGTGAGACTACAGATGCCTGAGAAAGCACAAGCTGAGCCCTTTCAGAGACATTAAACACCACAGCTTCACAAGCTGCATAGCAGCTGACATTCCACATCACTGCTTTTTTATATATGAACTCTGCACGGGTTATGTAACATTTATTTAGATGCTGCCTCCACCCTGTTTGCAAAGCAGCACTTGGCACAAAGCATGTGTGGGTGGTCCTTTTGGTCAAACACCACAGGCACTTCTCACTTCTGCTGGCTCCCTGCCACTTGTCAGGTAAAAACATTTGGCCATTCACAGACTGCCACAGGCTTTTCCCTCTGAAAAACCACTTGAAACTCAATCTCCTTGCATGAAAGTTTCCTTTCTCTGACAGTACTTACCTTTTGCACCCGCTCTTTATTTTACACATGCAGTTAAATTGTCTACACATGTCGATGATATAAAACGAAATTTTTTTGTGGTTATTCAACAGAGTCCTTACCCATCTTGTTCATATTTTGCTATATGTGCAAAATACAGCCCCAGGGGTAGAGACAGTTTATCAAAATATTTCCTTCGCCTGCTACACTACACTGGAGAAGGGATTCAATGGATTTGAGACACAGAAGGGAGTTGGGTACTGCAGGGCTGAATTCTCTCTCTTCTTCTCGATGTCATCGTGATGGTCACCTGCCTCTCCTGGGCACTGGTCACTGCACATTTCATGGTGAAAGGGTAAGCATGGAGATGAAGGGGAAAAATACCACTGGGGGGTGATAGCAAAGGGAAAACTGTGGGCCTGCTGCTGAAGGGGGAAGGGGATCTGGTGACAACGGGCATGGAAGATGCTGATGTACCCAATGCCACTCTCTTGATCATTCCAGTATGGTTTTCCTTCAGCAATCCTAGGCTCTTGAGACTCATGGGAATGTCTGGAGCAAAAAAGAGTTAGTCTCAGTGGAGGACACCCAGTTTAGAGACCATTTAAATCAACTAGACACACAGAAATCTGTGGGACCTGAGGGGAGGCACCCATGAGCGCTGAGGGAGCTGGCTAATGTGGCTAAAAGGTGACTCTCAAATATACCTGAAAGGTTGTGGTGATTAGGATAGGGAGAAAACAAATATGACTCCTACCTTCAAGAAGAGCAAGAAAAGAGTCTGGGGAGCAGGCTGGTCAGCCTCACCTTAACACCTGGGAACATAAAGGAACAAATAATCCTGGAAACCATTTCCAAATATAAAGAAGAAAGGGCTAGAAGAAGAAGGCATAATTTATGAGGGTTATGAGGGCAAAGTCATGTTTGGCCAGCCCAAGAGCCTTTTAAGAAGAGATGACTGGTGGATGAGGAGAGGACAGTGGCCTTTGTTTACTCTCATTTTAGTAATGTCTTTCTCCACAGCCAAACTGATGGAGTTCAAGCTAGGTATGTGAGTGCTAAGGAGGACTGAAAGCCAGCTGAACTGCTGAGTTCAGAGGACTGCGATCTGTGACACGAAGTCCTGCCAGAGGCCAGGTCCTAGTGCAGCACCCCAGGGCTCCTACTGGGTCCAATACTGTAAAAATTTCATTGATGAACTCAGTGATGGGACAGAGTGCACCCTCAGCAAACTTGCAGAGGATAAGTGCAAAAGGGGGATGAGGGTTTGATGCACGAGCTGGTTGTGCTGCCATTCCAGGGGATCTCAAGAGATGACGAAATGGCGTGGCAGGGCTCTCACCATGTTCAGCAAAGAGGAGTGCCAAGCTTTGCCCCTTGGGAGGAACAATGGTATGGACCACACTGGGGAGCAGCCAGCTGGAAAGAGCTTCACAGAGGACTTGAGGGTCTTGGGGACACCTAGCTGACCATAAGCCAGCAGTGTACCCTTTGGCATAGATGGCCAGCCACCTCCTGGGCTGCAGGAGGAAGAGTGTCACTTGTAGGTCTGTGGGTGTGAACATTCCCTTCTGCTTAGCCCTGGTGAGACTGTGTCTGGCCTGTCTTAGCCCTGGATGCTGTGTCCCAGTCTGGGGTCCTCAGTACAAGAGATATGTGGACATACTGGACAGAGTCCCTTGAAGGACTGTGAATATAAACAAGGGATCAGAGCACCTGACATATCAGGAAGTGCTGAAGGAGCTGGGAGTGTTCAGCCCAGAGAAGGAAAGCCTCAGGGGAGCCTTATAAATATATATGTGGTGATGGGGAACAGTAAAGAAGACAGAGCCAGACTTTTCTTATTTGTGCTAAATGAATGGTTGGGAGGTAATGGGAACAACTGGAAGTACAGAAAATATTTTTTTTTTACTGTACAGGTGATCCAACACTGGAACTGCTTGCTCTGAGAGCTTGGGTAGTCACTGTCCCTGGAGACAC
Organism: Erpornis zantholeuca; assembly: GCA_013400515.1. NCBI lineage: Eukaryota > Metazoa > Chordata > Aves > Passeriformes > Timaliidae > Erpornis > Erpornis zantholeuca. Next base: position 46,369 of record VZTN01025346.1, on the reverse strand, counting down.
TCAAAACCGATCCAGGTGTGGTTCAGAGCAGCCATCTCTAGGTGGCCTTGCCTGAGCAAGGCAAGGGCTCAAGCTAGATAATCTCCAGGTGCTTTCCATCCTCAGACATTCTATGATTGTTGTATTCTTTATATAACTTAGTTTTAAAATTAAGTCAAGTGCATATTTTTTCTGAAGTGAGAGCCAAGGCCAAGGAATGACACAGAAAGATGAATCAGTGGAATCTTATGATTTCAGAAAATGTTTTCTGTGTTTTCACTGTTCTTTAAAGTAATTGTGTGACTGAGCCTTGTTCTTAACTTTATTCCTTGGAAACTGAAAGCCTTCTTACTTCCAACCCACATAAAAGACAACCCTGCCAATACCCTGGACACCAGACCAATAACCTTCCTCCTCCATCAGCACTTGGGCTAAACAAAATACACTAGGCATCTTAACTAGGTATATGCAGTCATCTTGGAAGGCACATAGAAAATGACTTAATCCATAATTAGCTCACTGAGTCGGGATTCTGTGGGAATTTTCTTACGCTCTTGATTTTGCTGCATACATTAGTGTACCTCTGCAAAAACCCTCTGAGGCTGACAAGAATACACGAGCACACCCACGGCGGGACAGTCCTTGTCTCTCCACTCTTACCGCTGGCCTGTGTTTTGTCCCCGTGGTGCCCCACCGAGGGACCTTTCTGGAGCTCTGTTCGTGAGTATCCCAGGCGCAAGGGGGCCCTCTTGGCTCTGCTGCACATAAATACGTCAGATTGCTGCTCTCCATCTCATTTATGCAATCCCCGGGGGAGCGCTAGTCCTGCTTGCCTCAGGAAGAAAGGTAAGAGAAAGCTTTCCTTACCAGCCCTCCCTCAAGGGCCAGGCACAGCTCCCATCTCTGCACTGAGACGAGGACAGTGCTCGATGCCCATTGCAGAGCCTGTCTGTCTACACCTGCCAGGAGGGAGACAGGGACATGCATGGCTGTGGTGTTCACAGGGAAGTGACAGCAGGGCTCACAGTTAGTCACAGCCCTCAAAAAGAAAGGGGTACACATGTGCAGCCCTAGAAGATGTTTCACTCTACTGAGCAAAAAGGAGGCAAAAATAAATCAAAACAAACATGCCAGCTCCTACAGGGTCACTGAAAACAGCCCAGTTGTAAGAACAACAAATCATGCACAGTGCATAGCTCATTTTTCCTTCTGTAGGTTAACCAGAGAAGGTCATAGCAATCATGTTTAATAAAAGAAGGTTTCCCTTATTTTCTGGCACTAGCTCTGAGCAATTGGCTGTAAGGGCTGCATTTAAATCACCCCCTGGTTATTCTGTCTTTCCCCTGCTCAATATTCGTTGTGGCACTTGCAGCCAAGTAGATTATCTCTTTTTTTTTTTTTTTAATGAAAAGATTATATTAATTTAGCTCAGATTTCAACTAACACATATTATAAGTCTCCACAGATTGTGTATTAGCGTGGGAACTTTGAATACACAATAATTGAAATATATTACATTCAAATAAATTCTCAAGAGGGCAGCTTCAAGTGTCAGTTTAATTCTACTGCTTGTTTTTAAAGTCTGGTAATGGTATGAAAATAAGTCACCCGGAGACATTCTCCCCACACTGATGAACTTTTACATTGCTTTCTCTTAATGGTACCTTGGCTTTTTTTTTTTTTTTTTACAGCTATGCTGAACTTTTGGTTTGATTATGAGCAGGTCTTTTAGGCTCTAGTCCTGGCTGAAAATGGTCTGTGTGGTGCCAACTGTCCTTATTTTATGCCTTGGCCATCACCCAGAACAGAGCCACTTCTCCGTACCTGTTGAGCCACATTACCTGTGGCTACATCCATCCTTCCCAAGGGTAGCCATGCTGCCAGCATGCCCAGCCTAGCTGTGGATTCTCCTGCGGCTCTGCCTGCAGGATGATGTGCCAGCCCCTTCTCAGGGTGGTAGCAGGCTCCCCAGGCACCTTCTTATCTGGAACCCCCACCTTTGGGGTCCTCTTCACCAGGGCTACTGCTCTGCAAGGGCTAGGCAGTGCCACCAGGCCTGCAGAGCCCAGTTAATGCCCACAGAGAATGACTCAGGCAGCACAGCTGTCACTGCCGCCTACCCCAGGGAACAGAGAGCCATGGCAATGGAGAGTGAGCTGCAGCTTGTCCTAAAAGCAGTGCTCACAGGGAGTGTGTGGTCATGGGCATGCCACCACTATGGGCTCCTCGGGACACTGGCCATGCATGAGCCTCAGCCATAAGTGACAGTAATCCTGGAGCAGCCTGGTCATGGCTGGGTTGAGATACTGGACACAGAGACAGCATCTGCAAAATGGAAGGAATCAGATAGACATCTCCCAAGCCAGTACCCATCCTGACAGATGCTGGAAAATACCCAGCTCAGTGTCCCCAGGAGCTGAAGGGCCCTACACCTCCCTTCCACTCCAGACCCACCTACTGGCACAGGTCCTGAAACAGCCAGGATCTCCTAAATCTCGGTGCCCTGGCTTGCACTGGTACAGCTCCAGCCTAAAGCAGCCCATGGGCTGCAGGGGATTTCTGCTTCCCCTTCCTCAGACCCTTTCTGCATATTTTTAATAGAAAAAGACCCAAAAATCTGTCTTTCAAGTCAGCTTGGGAGCAGCTGGGCTGTGAGAGCAGGATGCTCCCTGGGAATGTCTGAGGGCAGGGTGTGAGAAGAGGAAGACAACCCCTGATGTGTCTGTGTCTGCACTTCTCCACCATAAGGCTGTCTAGATCATATGGAGACCCTTCTTGCTTGAAAGAATCATGATTCAGCAGCCCCAGTCCACAGAAATCAGCCTTCCTCTACTGCTGGTCTGCATCTCTCATCCCTGCTGCCTACACCCCAGCAGCTCGACTTTCCACCCCACCCTGCCCTTGTGTGGACCTCACTGCTGCCAACCCCAAGCCAGTTCCCCTCCTGCCTGTGCTCAGAACACTCTCTCCTGCTCATACACCTATCTCCTGTGGCTCATGTGCTGTAGCCTGCAAATGAGCATCATGTGCACCAGAATTTTAATAGAAGTTAGCCAGTGGAAGAGATTTGCAGATGCCTCACACTCTTCACGCCCTAAGGAACTCTAAAACCAAAATATTTCAGATTTTAAATGCTTGTCCATTGTTCTTATCCTCTGCATCAGGTTCAGCAGCCAAGATTGATCAACAAGATTGTGCCTTTTTATTGGTAAACTGCATTCAGAGGTGGAAAATTGGGAAATGGTATGGCTACAGCACAACAAAGCGCTGAGGATCTTAGTACCCTAGAAGCAGGAAGGCAAGGTGGGGAAAAGCCAGCAGGTGAAACACTCCCCTTAATGAAGGCAGTTAGAAACAGCTCCCATATAGGGTGTTTCCAAGAAGTGTCATTCCTGATTTGCTTGAGATAGGGATCCATGCAAACAAGTCTGTAGGTGTCATTGCAATGCCTTCAATCTGCACTGGTAAAGTGGCAGCATGACAACAGAGCCTTTTATGCACATATCCCTCCGAAATCGGAAGTGATAGGGCCCAAAGTGCTTTAGGTTTCTGAGAAAGAATTTAAATATTCACATAGGCAATGGGATCAGAGTTTAGAAGAAAATAGGATATTACAGTTTATTAATTCTTGATGCTACTAAGCATCTTGCTCTACTTCAGACCACAACAGGACATCTGAAATCACTGTCTCCCACAACTGTCAGTTTTAAGAGATAGTCCAGTGTGAAAATGCTAATAACACTCAGGTGTATATTTTACAAGATGTGCTAGTCAACATATTTTTTCTACAACACAAAAATTTTGAAAATAAGATGGACCTTTCAGAATACCTGGGCAGAGCAGATAACTTCAACTGATACAACTGAAATTTTGGGATGTATGAACACAAAGGTTTTTGGAATAGCAGTGCCATTAATTCCAGAAGGATAAGTTTTGATAAAATGAGAATAGTTCATCAATACTTTTAAGAACTAAAGGTCTTGAGTGTGAAAGAGGGTGGGATTATCTGTACTCTAAAGAAATAAAAACTCTGTGCATTAAGTATGAGGAGTTTTTGTTCTAAGCAAAAGGAAGATGGCCATGGTCAACTGGATGAAAATTTGTAGTTTTTAAAAAAGCCACCAGGAACAAGGAAAGAGCCTATTGAGAGTGAAAGGAAAACATGGAAAACAAAATATGTCATATCTTGTTGCTTAAGAAGTGTTGGGAAGAAGTACACATTGCGAAATATTAAAGTGAGTTAGAAATGGAACAAAAAACCAACAAAAATATGGCAAAAAGCTCTTAGAGCAAAGGGAGTTGCTTACAATCAGTACAGGATAAAGATTAGAGACTACCCATGTATAGCACCCAAAACTAACACCCATTTATAAGCCTGTGTTGAGAAACTATCTGGAATACAGTGTACAATTCCCACAGATCAGCTTCAGGGAACATCTGAAGTGAAACAAATACAGGGTGTTAATAGAAAGAGAGAGAAGGTCTTTCCCAAATGGGAAACTGGCTGCCAAAGTGTCCTGGCAGGATATCAGAGGGCAGAAGAAGGATTCTGCAATAATTTTCCAGAAAGGAATTGTGAACAAGTAGGTCAAGTAATTTTGAGCCTAGCTCATGCAAATCTTTTCAAAGCACTCCTGCAAGTGACATTGCTGTAGACAGCATATTTCTGGTGCCTGTAAGGGCAGAGCACTGGCTGAAACAGACCAGGTGGTATCATCAACGCAAATAAACTAACACAAACTGATTGTAAGGAGGTTCATTTCCAGAAAAAGAAACATTATATTCTCTCTTAAATGCTTTCACTACATGTCAGATAGAACTATTGTGTTGATACTCTTTTTAAATTGAAGTATTTTAACCCAGAGAGCAGAACACGAAATAATCTTGGACTCATGATAGGGATGTTAAGTGGTATCACTCACCATGTCCAGTACAACCTGATTACTGACTTTCATGAAGATGACCTCTTGAAAACAAAGAAAGCATTGGTTTGGTTTGATGAATTTCATAAGAAGTCTCTTAACTGTAATAGTGATTTTTTTAGTTCATATTTTTCCAAGATCTATATATGCTAAGTACAAATGTTGCTAAGTTTTCAGCTCAGGTTTCATGCAGTGTCCTCAGCAGATTATTTCCAGCACTGTGAATTCAAAGGCATTCGGTTTCTCTAAATAATTATTTTGTTCACTGATAATGGAAATATCTTGAGCCTTTCCTTTGCATTATCATCAAGATAACTGAGGAAGAAGAGGGAAAAACCCCAAGCACAGCCCCATCTCAGCATCTGGGCTGTGTCCTGGATATTCCTTGTGCAAAACCATGGCAGAAAAGCCTGTCCCACTTGAATGGTGCCCTACACTTTTCTGTTCTCTGTGAGGCTGCCTAACTCTATGGACCAAGGACAGGCCCAGGCTTCTCCTGGGAGTGGGAGAGTAGATCTTGCTATTGTTCTTGTGGCTCCACACTGACTAATACCACATGGTCCAGAAGGACAAATCTGATCCTGATTAAAGGTAAATACCCAATTTCCCTTCTAGATTAGCCTGAGCTCATCAGGATATTTGTTCTGACTTTATGTTTCACCCAAACATATGTTGTGGAAGGACAAGCAATGCCCTTTCTGGTGTGCAATCTCAATGGACTACAGAAAACCCTGTCAGGTGTGAAGTGTGCACTCCCACCAGGGTGGGTGAACACTGCCCCTCTTCCCTGTGTTATGGGGCTGCAGGAGTTTTGATCCATTACTGGACCATCTAAATCCAGATTTACATGTCTTAGGGCTCTACCATTGCTCTAATTAACACTGTGTGACTGCCTTTTCTCCCCCTCTCCACCAACACACAGCAGTGTTTGACAGGAAGGATGTTCCTCTCTTCAGGAATCTTATTAAGAACAGCAGTTCTGGCCTGGAAGGCACAGTGGGCTCTTTTCTGCCCTGAATTGAGCAGCACATTGCCTGTGTTCCCCTCATTGCCCTGTGGCACTACTGGCAGGACCAGAGCTGAGCCCCAGCTTGGCATCACAGCAAGACTGGTGGAGGAAGTAGTGAAGGAGAGGGCTCAGCTCTATCTCAGCCACAGACCAGAAAACCAGGTGGGCAGCATAGCAGAAAGGCAGGCTAGGGAGAAAGTCTGCCATGCATTTTCAAACTAATTTAGTTTGTCCTTGGTTGTCATTGCAATGCCTTCCACGCTCATTTAAAAATACATTTCTGCAGGCTGAGCAGTGACTAAAGTGGAACGGCACAGCCTGATATGCCTCATGAGGAAGGACAATAGGAACATATCCAGTATTTCTTCTTTCCCAGAGGTGCTCCTGAAGTTGCAGTTTTGCTCTTGGCCATCAGGGCTCGACTCCGGAGCTGCCAGTGCTTTGGAGAGGAGCACATTCCAGCTTCCCCATGCTTGGTGCCCCCAGCTGCTGCAGCAGGGGCAGCCAGAGCCTTGCTGACAAACCACCTCGTCCTGCTCTTGGCTCCATCTCGTGAGCAATTTGGTTGCCTTCAGTTGAACACTCTGCTTACATAAGTAATACTAAAAACAAGCTTTTCAAGGAGTTTTAGCTTCATTATGTCCTTAGGGTACTTCAGCTCTTAGAAAGAGTAGTTCTTTGTATAAACCCACAATGTAATTGTGAAGTGCTGCAGCCTTCAGCTCATGTGTCACAAGTTCCTTAAAATCCAGCTATGTTTAGAAATAAGACTTTTAGTTATTTAACATTAGAAAGAAAAAAAGTGGAAGCACAATTTTTTCTGCACGAACAGTCTGTGGATGTTGGTTGGTGCTCAAAAACCTCTTTCTGAAATGTTTAACATGAATTCTTGGTGATGTTGTTTTGCTTCTGTCACATATGCTCCATCTGTAAGATTTGAATCACTCTTGAAGAAAACAGGAGGATCTCCATGGTGACAAACTCTTGTGGTCTGAAAAAAAAAATTACAATATTTTCTTTATATTTTTATATTTTTATTTTGCGATTTTTCTCCCCAAGATGAGTTTACAATGATAAACACATAAGAGCATGGTTTGTAATATTCAGAATAAATAAAATCCTCCTGAATGTTCAAAGAATCTGTCCTCTCGTGTACACCTGCAAAAAGTTATCAGCGTGCTGCTATAGTGAGAACTCTGCAGGAGGGATACATGAACAAAATCTTTTGCAGTCTCACCCACACAAGATTTCCAGAGCTGGAGGATGTTGTTTCCTTAGTGTTCCCTTATGAAAAATTAACACAGTAACATCTCTCTCGTAGATCCTAGCGAGATGAAAACACATAGCATTCTGTGTGTTTATACACCCCAGTGAGTGATGCCTGTGAGGCTGCTCTGAGCAAGCAGAGTAGTGGGAATCCCCTTGAAGGGGGCCAGGCTTTGCCCCCCCTATGATGACAGCAGCACTCAGAAGTGCCTCTTGTTGCGATGACCCACTGCGCGAAGGTCCATAAAAGCTGCCGGAGGAAATGGAACATTTGTCCCAAAGGCCTCACATTCCTAGTTACAGAATTGGAGCTGTTTTATCCAAATCACTGGAAATCGTAAAAGGCAGAATATCCATCAAAGTTAGGTAAATAAACCACCCAGCCTCTTGTACTTTGCACCATCTTGGAATGGTTAGTCTCAGAAGCACTATGGGACTGAGTTGTGGTTTTATCACAGATTCAACTTATGTTGTATAAGCAAAGTAATTCTAGCAGTTGCCTTGTTGTTGGTACATCATACAATCTCTGTGAATAAAATTATATGGATTTTAAGATTATATGGTGCAAAATGGCTGGCAAAGAAAGCCCAATTGTGTTTTGCTCTTCCAGCACTGTGTATTCACATTGGTCCTGTTAAAACATCACAGGATCCCTCGTAGGACAGCAGCCAGCTGAGTTTATGCATTTTCTTGTTTCTCCCAACACATTAAATAGCAAATTCATTTATGTTAAAGCTTCTTGTAAAGTATTCCAGATCATGCTTTCCTCAGTAAATTGCTTTTCACGTGAAGTTTTTTTTCAGATCCTGTAATTATGACAGGGTAGTGGCACAACCAGTTCCCTAGAACAAGAAAATGGCCTTGGCTTCCCCTAATCTTATACAGGTTTTGTAACAGAATATTCATACTTATTCAGTAGGGTAGCTCCTGATTTATACAGGTTTGTCACTAAAAGAGAAAAGAAGTCATCTCCAGGAAATCCAGGCTCCATCACAGTGACTTAGGAAGATAAGAGCCACCACTCTTAACATCCTTCCCTTCCTTCTTCTTCTCCCAGTTTTATATGCTGAGCGTGATGCCACATATTCTGGGATCTCCCTTTGGTCAGCTGGGGTCAACTGTCCCAGCTGTGTCTCCTCCCAACTCCTTGTGCACCCCCAGCCCACTCACTGGCTGGGTGGGGTGAAGAGCAGAAAAAACCTGGGTGCTGTGTAACCCCTGTTCAGCAACACCTAAAACATTCCTATGTTATCAGCTCAGTTTCCTGCACAAATCCAAATTACAGCTCTATACCATACCAGCTACTGTGAAGAAAATTAACTCTAACCCCAGCCAAAATCAGCAAAATAGGATAGGGGGTTTTTAACTTTGAATATGAAAAATAAAAAAGAATTCTGGAACAAATTAGCAATTTGTAAACATGAAAATGAGATAAAGTGAATTTGCTGAGGACAATCAGTCAAATCAATCCACATCTCTTCTGCATTATAGGTCTTGTGAGCAAAGGAGAAAGGTAAGAAATGTAAGTTACACATCTAGAATTCAGCAAGATTTCTACTGTCTTACGTGAAGCTTTCATTGGCAGGAGAGGAAAACATGGACTAAATCCAATTGTGACTAAAAGCTGTAAAAAGAATTAAATCACGTACCAGAGTGAAATTTTCAAAGATTAACTCATCAAATGAGTGGATATATTGACTGTAGGACATCTGCTGCCTGTCCTAAACCACTGTGTTCTTTCATTAGTAATTGAGAGCAGCACCAAGCACTCTCCCAACAAACCTGCCTGGCAAAAAGGCAGGCCATTTGCAGTTGTGGCCATTTGAATCACTCTATGCTGATGGTACCAAGTAATCTCCATGGACTGTAAAAAGAGCTGAGATTCCTCTCTCACACATAGACCCCCACAATTTTTCATAGTTAACAGTTAAATAATATTTCAGCCAATTTTTAAAGAAGTGTTTTTTGACAATCAGTAGTTTAGGTCCAATAGCAAACCATAAAAGAGAGTAAGAGTTTTGCCCTACCCTACAGGATGAAAGAGGCCTTCAAGTTCTTGGGCACAAAATTCCTTCACTGGGTTCATTTTATGGTTCTACTGTTACTGACAAATGGAGAATATTAACTGGTATTACCTGTTTTCTCCCTATTAGCACCAAGCACCTCACAGACAGGATTGGGTAATCCTGCTTTTTCCAGACACAGAAATAGAGACAACAGATACATGGAAAATCAGTGCAAAATTGAGAGCAAGACCACGTGACTTGTCATAGCACCCACCAAGTCTTGCTGTCCTGTGATGAATTTTAACTGCAAATTGTCTTTTTCCTGTTCTAATAGAAACCTGCATTAAATTTACATGCACCAAAACACAGAAGCAATAAAGAGAAAAGAATGGAGAAAAAGAAGAAATTTTAAACTACTGCATGTGTATTCAAAGTATCACTGTTGTCTCACAGTTCTCATCAGGGATTCATACTCTGGATACTTTACTTAGGCATATTTGGAATCAGATCATGTTAAATGGAAAAGACTTGGTGTCTCCTTTCCCCCTTTCTTTACATAAGGCTTGACCACATTGTGCAAATCTTTGACCCCCAAAAGGAGCAGAATCAGGCAAGAAGAATCAGTCCTTCTGCCATGATTAAAGCATTCATGTTCATTAATATCACAGTGGGTAAAAAAGTACAAAAATGGAGGCTTCCAGCCAGGCAAAATATATTATAGAATACTGAGAAATTGTGAATAATGAGATGTATGATCCAGCATCACTCAGCTTTCTCATTTCCAAATTGCAGTGAGATCTGAAATTGCGCATTTTCTCATCATTTATTGAGGGTTAACAAAAAGAACCATTCTTTCTCACACTATGCTCCCCAGAGAATTTCTATATCATGTGATTTTGCTGTCGTGGCCCTTTCTCTTTTCAGAAGTGTCTCTGGAAAAATGTCTATTGTCCCCAAATGCCTGTTAATTGTGCTCAGTTTACTATGAAATGATTGTTTTTTCTTCTAATGGCTTATCCTGCAAATCAAACAGAGATCAGCTCATCCGTCTGAGCTCACGCTTTCTTGCACATTAACAACAGTGCAGAAGGAAGTTAAATTATGCCCACAGTTATTGCAGGCAGTCATGATCTTCCAGCTAATCTCAGAGCAATGTCACTGGAATCCCATTATCTTCAGCAGTAGAGATTAGGCTGATTTAAGCAGTTATTTTCCCATCAAGTTCCTCCTCTACCATGTACTGAGGCTGCAGGGCTAATATGCAGTGTTAACAACTTTCCACCACAGCTTGGATTCAGTGCTTCAGGGAAGTGCATGTTTTCTTGGCTACATTGACAGTCTGCATGTGTGTGCTCAGAAGTGGGGTGTTGAGGGCAATGCAAGCAGACAAAATGCATTCACATCAAACTTCAGCAGTGCAGAAGTACCTGGTTTAAAAATGGTCACTACAAGCCATCACTGAACAGACCAAAACTGACTGCAAGCAAGGCCAGAAACCAGAGCTCTTACAGTTAGGACAGTGAGGTCCTGGCACAGGTTTTTTCTAGAAATATCATGTGTCGAAGTGGGAGTAGCCCAGATGTAACCCTGCTCCTTCATGAGGGCTGCAGGAACAGAGTGCTCCTGCCTGCTGTCCAGCAACAGACAGCCTCCAAAAGTGACTCCAGACAGGAAAAATGCCTGCACATGGATGGAGACTGCAGGCTTCCCACCACGGCATCACCTGCCTGCACCTCCCAGCCCTCGGCCATGGGCCTCCTGGGACAACACTGGAGCTGCAGCAGGGAAGTGTATATTGCTCACCACCAAATACTTTCCTTTCTTTGATTAAACTGCTGTTTCATCTGAACTGATAATTTGTGCTCCTAAATTATATATTCCAATTAAATCAGAAAGAAAAACTTAAGTAACTACAAATTGATGTGAAAACTAGGAGTCAGTGAAACCTAAAACCTATGATACATTTTTAACATTTCAGTCTGCACATAAAAGCTATAAATGTATCTCTAAAAATCTCCAGCTGCTGCTGTAACAGAAACATGTTCATAAATGATCAAGAAACATTGTAATTGGGTATTTAGACATTTGCAGACTAATGTTGCCCAAGAACACTCAATTTCCTCTCCTTCTTCCATAATTTCTTTAACTGTAATTTAAATTCCTACTCCTTACAAGACCCACCAGGTGGTATGGCATTAGTTACAGTTTTACTCAAGGCACCTGCCAGATTGCCAAACCAAAGCTGGTTAAAACATACTGCCAAGACGTGTCCAATAGCTTAATCAGTCTATCAGTCACATTAAATTGTAGTACTTGACCATGAATGGTTGGATGTTTCAAGAACAGTGCTGGCATTACTGGATCTGAGTAAATGTAGCCATAAGTTAGTTTTTGTGGAGTTAAAATTCTCCATTTGTTCTTTTTACACACTGAAGTTTACATATGGAAATACTGAAGTGTGTTCTCAGTTTAAAACATCACCCTTGCTATTGCTACCACAAACCAAAATTGCACTTGCTTGGATAGTACATGGGAAACCTCTGGCATCAGGGAGGTTGTGTGGAAGGCAAGAAAAAATCCTGAATATATCCAAGGCAGAAGAGGTTTGTAAAATGGGAAACCTGCACATCTTTAAGATGCTTTCTGCGAAAGCTCAGAAAACTCCTTCTCAAATTAATTTTGCACACTTCCAGAGGCCACTAATGGATGTGAACACTGATGTTTTCTCTGGCAGCTGGAAATAGGGGATCATGTGTGAAGGCTTACTGGAGCCAGCTGTGGTTAGCTGAGCAATTGAAATACCTGGATAATGCACTCAGGGTACAATTACTGCATCTTCTTACCACCTCATAATCTTGAGACTTTCCAACAACAGAACCTCTGTTCTGGCTTTTGAACACGACCAAAGAGCAGCAATTCATTAAAAGACTTGTCAAGTTGACTAGAATATTTTCAGTGTTGTGGAATGGCTTTCATGCTAAGAAATCAATGAAGCCTTTCCAAATACCCATAAATCACCTTGAAATATTTCTTAATAATTTAAACTCCTGACCAACCTGCTGAAGCCAATAACATTAAACAGGCCTGGATGTAAGACAGAGCTCAGCAAAAGACACCAGCCAAGGGGGAGATTTAGGAAGAACAAGGAAAGTCTGAGTAGAGCTCACAAGCAAAATAGTCCATGGTGACCCTGGGACACTTCCAGCAGAATGCCTCCTTCAGAAATCATTTCTAAAAGATCACTTGAAATTTTACCAGTAGAGGGAAACAGAGCACCTCTGCTGCAACCTGCTCAGTGGTACAGGGCTGTCACTGTTTCTCTGATGGCGAGCTGTCTCCTGCCCCTTCTCCTGGTTATCCGCTTGCAGCCCACGGCTGCACACTTGCATGCAGGCAGCCCCATGCCTGGGGGCAGCCAAAGGCCCTGCTCTGGCCACCCCATCTGCTCAGGTCAGAGGATGAGCAACACCTTTAGCATCTTGTCCAGGCTTTTCTTTTCCTGAAACTGGGATAGTTTGCCCTCGGTATATAAATGAAACCATCAAAGTTCGTTTCATGAAGTTAGGTTGCTAAATATCCATTAAAGCACTTAAATACAAGTAGCTTAATCTTCAAAGCTGTTACATACCTCTGACTTAATGGAATTTGTGGCTTCTTAGTACTTCTGGTTATCTAGCCCCTAAATGTGTATTTCATCACTCATGTATGGCATTAGGATCCTGGCTAGAGAGAGACAGAGTGGTTTGAAGCGGAGTAGGTTGATTTGTTTTCCTCAATCTGTCATGAAATATTTAAATGCTTTTATATTTAACATATAATTGCTATTTTCACTTGCTCTTCAGACTCAGCTTTTTTCATAGATGTGACTGTGGTGTACAAGTTTAGATTAAAAGGCATTATATCTGTGTCTTGTATGGTATGAGCACAGCAGCAGTTCCTTGCAATCAATGAGATCATAAAGTCTCAAAGAGAAAAATAATTCCTTGCCTTCCTTTGGTTGAAACCTGTCTTTGGCAGCTGGATAGAAAAAGCATGGTCAGAGGGATTTTCTACTCATGCAAACGTGTGCAATTCGTGCTTAACCACCCATCCCAGCTTCCTCTTCTATGTTCCATGTTCTGCCATGGCACCTTCATGTCCTGCAAAATTGTTCCTCTTAGCCGTGGTAGAGGAGGGAAGCTGGCAGGCTGTGTTTTAAATCTGCCATTATTAGTGCAGCAGTTACACAGAGTTATGTCAGGCCACTCATTGTAACCTACAACAAGTTGTAAGTAACTTTTTAAATGGATTTCACTCCCTGGAGTGACACAGTGGGGAGGAAGAGTTCTCTGAGGTTGGAGCCTCCCATCAGCAAAGTCAGGTGAGGTTCTGCCTTTGGCCAGAACACATCAGGCAGCAGAACCGACTCCAGGTTGGAGCCAGGGTGTGATTGTGATGGGAACCTGGGCCTTAAAGGCACTTCTGGATCCTTGCACTGAGAGCACTCCATGAGGAGACCTAACCATGGAACTGCTCCTCTGCGCACACAACGGCAACAGCCTAAATGATGCTTTTATTCCTGAAAGCCACAGTCTCACAGCAAAGTGGTCAAGAAGTGTGAGTCATTATTAGCACGGCTTTTACAGGTTCAGTTTCACTTTTGAGTAGCCCCGTGCCCATTAATTTGGTCTTCTTCTTAAAGGAGTCAATATTCTACACCCATTCAACAGCAATTTTTACAAGAAATGTGTCTTGTTAAGAGGATTATCATTCTGTAGATGGTTTTTCCAAGAACCTAGGTTATTTTGGGATTTAGTCTCACCACTAAAATTTCCTTGCATTGAGAAATTGCTCTTACAAAGAACCGTTGAGGAATTACTGAAAATGAGAGAGTCTGGAAGTGTTTCACAGGAAATGTGTATTTTTTCAGTTGTGCTTTTACAGGTTTGTCAGTGAAAGGTGTAGATGTAGCACTACATCAGTGTTTCATGGGCAAGAATCTTTATTTTTACCCTTTCTTATAAACTATACCGTTATAATAATCACTGCTTATCAGGAAAAGCTTGTACCTGGGTGGAAAAATGTTGAACAAATGATACAGCACATGAAATTATCGGTATCATTTGTTTCAAAGTGAGAGTAGCAGACTTAGTACTGGCATTTTTTACAGGCTTCTTTCTGTGGTTTTGTTCTGTTTGGCTATAATAAGAGTCTCTGCAGAAGTGATAGAGAAAAATAGTTACAACCTTTCCTTCAGAGTAAGCTACAGGTAAGATACAGCAGATGGGATTATATTAAATTGCCTCAGTCATCAAGCATTTTCTTCTGCCTGTTATCTTTTACATTTAGAGCATTGCTTACTTGATTTATTTTTGCATCTTGTTTGTTGGGAGGGGAAAAGGGGAAAGTGTTCTTACACTTCACTCTTGCTCACCCTGAAAGGATTTCTTTAGGCATCTTTATGCCTCACTGCTTCTCACAGCACTGGGTTTGTTGCAGTTGTTTTCAGGTTGACAAAAATGTAAATATCACAGCTGTTTTTCTTCTTATCTCTTTGGCTAAAGAGAAGAACCTCTATTTTGGGATTGTTTTCATAGTTTATGTTGTACACATTTTGGGACTGTTCTGTTCACACAGACACAGAGGATTCCAGCAGCCGAGCAGTCTGAGGGGATCTCTCTCTCTCCTTCTTTCTGTCTTCCTTTTTATATTAATTTCTAATCTAAATATCAATTCATAATAAAGCCTTCTGATTTCTGATCACTCAATCAATGGACTCTGTTGTGGAGGGCCCTAGAAATAGGGCTCTCCCCACCTCAACACTTCATGCATTTCAGCTGATGTTCTTTTGTGTGAAGAATTATTGGATTATCTAAAAAAAAATTTGGTAATGGTAGTGGCAGCTGTTCTATAACATAAATTAGGTAAGAAAAATCATAATACTCCATCAAAAATTATTTCTTCCAAGTCACCTAATCTGAAAATCTATTTCCTTTTTAAGTAATCTGGATCATGCTTTCAGATTTTTCCTTGTAGGTACAAGGACAAGGAACTTGCTTTCTAATGGAAGAAGTGGGGTTTTTCCATTTTCCTTTGATACTAAAGGATAAATATTGAATACATTACATGCATAATAACAAGAACATCCTGAGAGCTGGAAAAAAAAACTAACAATATGGTCAAGATTTTCAAAGGCTGGTGGATAAAGCTGGACAACAGCTCCATCAAAGGCCTTTTATTCATCTATTTAGCTCTTCATAATTGGAATGATAACTGGAAAAAATCATTTTGTAATTTTAAATTATTTTTTAAGCCTCTCAATTTCTATATGAGTTTGGCTGAGTGATGCTTTAGGTAACAGAATCTTAATTATATATTGTTTTCCTTTACATAAAATACATACCCAATTAAAAAAGAAAAAAAAAAGCCACCACACACTCAAACCCAGAAAAAATGTTCTGTTCCAAAGCAGTAGCTGATAGAAGCACTAATGATGTTTTGCTTAACTGAACTCCATTGCTCACTACCCATAGTGAGTATGAAGTCAGAACAGAAAATCATTTTAATCAAGCCGTTAGTATTCTTTACAAAGGTCTAAATTAAAAAAAAAAAAAAAAGTATCCTAAACCCATATACATTTCCTAGCATGTCTTTTTTCTCCTTGCATTTAAAATTGTTTCAATTAAAAAAAAAAAAAAATAGAGTCCACCTGGGGCTACCTGTCCCAATTAGAGTGTGTTTGGTGGACCATTTGGGCTGTAGCAGTGTGTCCCCCCTAATCCCCCTCATTTTACTGCCATTTGCTGGAAGTTGTCTTGAATGCTGACTGCTTGACACATTTTGCCACTTATTTCTCCCACATTCTGAAGATTTAAGCAAATAGCAAGACAGATTTGGAGATCCAAACAAAGCATAAAATACGCTTCACATTTCACAAAACTGATCTACATTCAAAGTAGTTATTCATTGCAAGATGAACCTTCCTTTGGCAATAATTCCCCAAAAAGAGTACTTTGCAATGGCCAAGTGGAAACCATCTTTGCATCTGTATCTCTGTAAATATTGTCATACCCTTCTTATGTGCTTTTAGCTTGTAAATTATTCACATGGAAACATCTTGCTGCATTTGATCACACCAAAGGGCTGTGAAATGCAGAGTGGTGCACAGGGACAGAAGGAAAGTATGGAGAGACTTTGCAAGTAGCTTTCTCTTTTCCTCAAAATCACAACATCTGCAGGAATTTCTGATGTCTACAGGATAAGAAATTGCTCTCCAGTGCTTAACTTGATAGGGAGCATTCTCCTCACCCTGCCATGCTATTACTTTTGCTGAAGACCTGTAGCAGCAGACAAATACAGTTCATAGCAGATACTTCTGGGGGTTTGTGCTATTTGGTTAACTTCATAACACTAAAATGTTTAATACTGGACCAGCTTTCTTCTCCCTCACTTTGTCTCTACTGTCTTGCCCTGTTTTTATTTTGTAAGGTCTTTGTAGCACCTCAGGCAGTGAAGCAATACAGACTGTCAAAGACAAAATAAAGCTCCTGATACCTCTCTGTTGTGCTTACAGCTGTCTCTGGTAACTGTGTGACACAAATTCCAGCCTATATGGCAACAGATTAGGACTCAAGGATTTTTGGCCTGCTTGTCGCTTTATGTGTGTGTTTCATGCTAATCACTCATCGTGGCAGTCATGTTCTGCCTTCCTCTGCCTCCTCCCCCACTTCTGGTGTGTTAGGAGAAATAATTCTCACTCTGTGCCTGCAAAAGATAACAAAAATTCCCTGTAATGCATGAACCAGGGAACCCCTCACTGACTGAAGCTCAGCTGTGCCAACCAGCCGTGACATTGCACTACAGGATGGTCTCACATATGACCTGGAATATGGACCACAGCTCCATCAAGCAGTTTTGTAAGGATGTTCATGGGCATGATTTACAGGAGGCAGAGATCATAAGTATTCTGCTAGTTGTAATCTCTGCTCAAGTCTGTATCAGTGATGTTTGAATTTTTTTTTTTTAGAAATCACCAAATCTTCTTACGGCAAAACTGATTCTTTTTCTGCAATCTCACAGCGTGAGCATTGTTGTCACCTGCAATGAATTTTTCAGGATTGTGTTTTACATCACAGTTTTCTTCTACCCCTAATTTAGTTTTCACCTTTGTTTTTCATAGATGCAGATAGAGTACATGCAGGAAAGCACCAGGCAGGGTATCTTTCTTTTGCTTTCAGTATTAACATGTTCCTGTTGATAGTAGGTGCTGTGCCAGGTGGGAACCCTGACTCTGCAGCAGGTTCCCACTAGTGATTCTATAAACTCAGGAAATCATGAGCTACACCATGGGAGTTTACATCCGAAGTGTATGCAATAGATACATGTAACTTACATGAGTACAAGAAAATCTATGCAAAATGGTAAAAGAGGTAATATAAATAAAACAAGCTTAGTGGACATAGAATGGCTTGGCTTAGGAGGCTCCTTAAAGATCATCTAGTTCCAGCCCCCGCTGCCATGGGCAGGGACACTTTATACTAGACTAAGTTGCTCAGAGCTCCATCCAGCCTGGCCTTAAACTCTTCCAGGGATGGGGCATCTACAGCTTCTCTAGGAAACCTACAGCTTCTCTAGGAAACTCACTATCCTCACAGTAAATAATTTCTTCCTAATATCTAGTCTAAACCTACTCTCTTTCAGTTTGAAACCACTCTCCCATGTCTTGTCACGACATATTCCTGTGAATAGTCTCTCATGATAAATGCATCAGAGAGTACAAGTGCTCAGCCTCACTTCAAGCCTGCAAAGAGCTTCTGGAAAGGAAATGTGTGATGAACACTGCACTGTGCAT
Source organism: Erpornis zantholeuca (assembly GCA_013400515.1). Classification (NCBI taxonomy): domain Eukaryota; kingdom Metazoa; phylum Chordata; class Aves; order Passeriformes; family Timaliidae; genus Erpornis; species Erpornis zantholeuca. The sequence continues at coordinate 28,357 of VZTN01025346.1, read as the reverse complement.
CCCTCAAATTCTAAATGTCTCTTCTGTGAATAGGACTTGGCAAACAGGAGCCAGACAGCCAGACACAGAGCTGTCACTGGCAGTTTGGGAGAACCTGATTACCTAGTAATGTGTGAAAAAAACATGGGTTTGGCATGCTGAATTACATGGCTGGCTGTTCAGGTGAGAGATGGAGTATAAGCCAAAAACATTTCCAAGTGGCTACGCAATTCTAATTCCACATAGTTCTAGATATTGGCTCTGCAATAAGCAGTTCTGAATTGACAGAGGAATAAAACCTCTCATTTTCCTAGTATGAGCTTCCCAAATGCGGGTTTGCTGCCCAGGCAAGCCATTCCCAGACACTTGCTTGTGCCAGCCAGGCCACAAGCCAATGAACCCACAAAGGGTAGAGCTGAGGTAAAACTCTGTTGTTCCTGACTGTGCTCAGCCTCCAAGTGATGGAGGAGGAAATAAAAGAATGTGGGGATGGGCAGGAGGTAACACTGAGAAAGAGAAGCTGGGACGCTGGAGCCTACAGGATTGTCTGAAGGAAAGAAAAGCTACTGAGGATGCAAATCCTCTGGCGGCAGATGCAGCTGGACAGGCATAGGAGAAACTACTAACTGGAGGGAATTTCTGTCTGTAAATGTTGGCTGCTTCATCTTCTGAGTCAGGCTGGGTTTCTGAGATGGCACAGTGACATGAGCTGCTTCTTGGGGAATGATAATGCTGAGGCTGTGTGCTGGACCTGAGCATGCATGACATAAATAACAGATTTCCACAAGCCAAATCTCTCTGATTAAAGAAATGCCACCTCTTTCTTCAGCCAATTATTTTTTCACTTTCAAGAAAGCAGGATGGGGTGAGAGCGACAAAGAATTAAAATTTCAATCTGCTTGTTACCCATGAGGCAAAATTCTTAGAATAAATGTTAAGTATTGCATGCTCCTATTATGATGGCTGCATGAAAAATTATTGCTGCTGCTTGTGTAAGGGCCCTGTCTTGTCAACAACTGGCCTTGATACAGCAAGGGTGTGCAAGAAAGAGTGGCAAAGGGGCCAGCCAGCAACTCTACCTGAGGGTGTCAGCAAGAGAAGGAGCCAAGGCTGGGATGGCTATAACATGGGATTAAAATAAAGTCAAGTCTTGTTGGGATCTTCTGCTGCAGGGGACATAGAGATACCCCTTAGCAGAGAAGCAGCTGGAGCTGCCAGGGCTGGGCTTTGCAATCACTTGGAGATGCCTGCACAATCCTGCTGGGACTGCCTTTGGAAGGAGAAGAGAGATGAGCAAATTCACATCTCTTCCAGTACTGCCCCTCTTACTTCCTGCTCCCCTCAAATCCCTTCCCAAAGGCTTCCTGTGCAGAATACAAAAATGTCTGCTGTGGCCAGCCCTTTTGCTGCTTTCATCCTGCTGCCTCTCCTGCAGCATCTAGTTCAGCAGTTGAATCCTGGCTCTAGGCTGCTTGTACAACATTACTAATGTGACAGCTTGGCTCTGGATCGGTTGCTGATGGTGCCACCAGCAGTATGTGCACTGGAAAGCAAAGTGCTGCTCTGCCCCATCACTTACCATCTCAGGATCTTGTTAATTACTACTTCTTGAGGAGCTTATTTGTGCAGTAAATTATTGATGAAAGCAGCTCCGTGAAGATTTGAAATTTTTGTCTGTTATTCTGCTGAATGGATGGATGGAGCTCTTGCAGCAAAGACTGTGTCTCCCTGATTCGAAGAGAGGGAAGGGAAAATAGATAAAAGCACTTTCCTTGGATGACTGCGAAGGTACAGAGAATATTTTATTTCTCTGTAATCATATTTTATTTTACTAGGAGCTATGTACACATTAAGGAGTGATTGAGCACTGGAACAGATTGCTCAGAGGGGTTGTGGATTCTCCCTCACTGGAGCTACTCAAGAACCATCTGGACACAATCCTGTGCCATGTGCTCCAGGATGGCCCTGTTTGAGCAAGGAGGCTGGACCAGATGACCCCCTGTGGTCCCTTCCAGCCTGACCCATTCTGTGTTTCTGTGAGAGTAGTGAGCTCCCAGCAGCTATCAGGACACACTCAGCTTGAAATGAGGAGACAGCAGTGGATTAAATATAGGATGCTCCCTTCAAAGTGTTGTATGCTCATTGCCTTATTTAGGGAGAATGTATAAATGGGATCTCACTTGCATAACTATAGTAAATTTATTTAAAAGAATAATCTGAGAGGAAAAAAAGTGTCTGCTGATAAATCCAGACCTGCCCCTTCTAGAAGCACACACTCCAGGCACTTGGGCAGGGTGCTGCACAGTGTCACTGTGAGTGTGACTAAATGCACCATGGGTGACTTTTCTCTTTAACACTTCCTTTCTTCTGTTACTTTGCAATTTTGGACAATAAACGACTCTTGAAGAATTTCAGAGGCTGAATTCTGTATTTCAGGTATGGGTTTGCCAGCAAATTATTATCTCTATTAGAGTGTGAGAACAAATGCCCATAGTGGGCCAAGAAGGGAAGGAGACAACACCTATCTAAAGGGAGAGTTGCTTTCTGCTGGAAGAGGATGCCTGGCACTTGCCTAGGAAGGCAGGTGTAGGTTGGGCAGCCTACACAAACTAGGCTGCAGTACTGCAAAAGAGGCAGTCCTGTTCCTTTGTTCACCCTCCAAACTGTTTGTAATCATGCATCCCTTTTCCTGCTACTGTTCACAAGATGAAAGGCTGGAGCTGTGCTGGGAGATTCCCACATGACTGTGGGTGAGGAGGAGCAGGGGTGATTGATACCTCTGCCTGTGCTTCCAGCTGTGCCCCAGCTCAGGATGCTGAGCCAGCACGGGAATTTTGGCAGCAATGAGAAGAGCAGGGTTTAATTTGGCAAATTGCTTGCTGTGGAGTCCTGGGGATAGTGCTGCAAACCTTTAAATAATGAATAGACAGCCCTGGTTTCTGGATGACCTGACATGATCACACCTCTCGAAACTGGCCCATGGAGTCATGGCTGAGTCTGCCCTGATGGCCACGAGGGACAGCAAAGACAGCAGGAGACAAGGACTGCCTGAGGAGGTGACATGAGCTGCACAGAGAGCAGGACTGAGGGAAGAGGATGCTGTGCTCAACCAGTTTCTCCACTTTTTCCATGGAAATTGTTCTGTGAACTGGGCTCTGCAACAGGCTGAGCCTCAGGAATGAGTAAAGAGTGGAAATGAGGACCTGAATGGAGGAAAAGTGGAACAGAGAGATGAGGGAAAGGAGCAAATCCAAGGAGCCAGGAAGGAGAAAGAGTCAGAAGCCAGGAAAGATATGCAAGAAGGAAGAAAATCAGCCCAAATCAGACAGCAAGCTTCAGAGGTGGCAGAAGAGTGGAAAAGTGTGTACAGGTTGGCCACTTTCAGGTTAGAGTATCCTGGCAAGGACAATTGCACATTGCAAAGTGAGGTTGGGGCTGCAGTGGGAGCACTGCTCTGCACTTCCAGGTGCTTGGGGGCCTGTCTAACCTGCCAACCACAGCTTGAAAGCTGCTCTTCTTCACCTCACAAGCCCCAGGATGGGCTTTTCTGGGTATCCAGAAGAAACTGTCCTACTCTTGTACACCAAAGATCCATTACATAACCTGATCCATGGTATCTTTCCATACTTACATAGACTTTTCACAAGTTGCAAACTGCTTTTCTCAACAATTTATTTCTAAGGAGACTGAAATTACAATAATTTTTTTAGTACTGCATAAAAAGTGCTGGGCTTCTTTCCTGGCTTTTGTTTTCCTTCATTATTAAACAATAATTATACCACTGTATCCAGATGTCTAAAAAGTAGCCAAACAGGCTTTCATTTTATTTCAGCCAAGCTGAAAGAAGAAGGGGATTAAGCCCCGTTGTCATGGTCTGCTGGACTCAGGTGAGAGGATCCTTCCCAAGATCCTAAGATAGTGCAAAGCTGGATTTTATTAACTACTGGAATAATGAACTCATGGTGGATTTAATAAAATAATTGTATTTCTAGAGAGAATTGTTTAGAAGTGCAGGCCCACATTAACACATTCAGTCATGAATGATCTGTAAGCAAACCCAAAATAACCTTTCTTAGAAATGTGTCTTTCCAGAAGTTGGAAGAAAAAGCTATAGGTCAATGCCTGTGGAGAAGTTCAAGTGGATAGTAAAGAAGTGCATGAGTCCACATAGCACTGTCCATGAGCTGCAATTTTTAACAGCCTGAAAAGCAGGACTGGTTTTTGCTAACACGTAGCTCTGTTCTGTGAACTTAATCCTGAGGGCAGGAGATCCTTCAACAGCTGTATAATGTTGTAGACACTGAGTCTCCCAGAATACTCTGAAACCCAGAATATTAGCAATTTAGAAATATGTAATATGGAAAAGCTGTATTTTAAACATACATTTTCTCCACATACCCAGAGTGGTTCTTTGTTTATGGTTATGGAATGTGAGAGGGTGAGGTGTTTGCCTTAAGTAAAAACAATGGGATAACTCTGCAAACCATATTAAACAAAATTGGTCTACATTCATATTTGCTTGGCCATGACAGATGTGATATTTTTAAGTAAAATGAACCATAATCTGATCCATATTTGGGAAAAAAAGGTATGCAATGAGGACTTTTCTGTGAAAATTCTGATACTTATCTAGAAATCATCATGGAAACAAAAACTGCAAAACCGTCAATTGTTTCTAACTGAGTAAAACTCTGCTGAGAAAATAAAGCATTCTAATGCAATTATTCTTCACATAACATGGCTGTCTTAAAGTTGTGTCTTACACACTTCGCAAAGTCATAGGCAAGTTGAAAAATTTTCACAGAAAAGTCCTCATTGCAACAGGAAGAATTCAGAATGGGTGTGTGTGTGTGAATGTGGGACAGCTTTGGGGTCTTACATTTGTTTTTTCTCACTTGGAGGACAAGTCTTTCAGAAATAAGAACTGCAGCCTCAGAAGCTCATAAATAAGATTTTAGCAAAGGTTTACAGTATATTAAAGAGAGGAAGTATTACATGAGATTCAATTTTCACATTAAAATTCTCCTGTAATATAAAATTTTTCATTCTATTTTAGATGTGAGTTTGCTAGGGTTTTGTACAAATTAAGCGATATATTTGGAAAATTATCCTAATTTCCAAATCCTCCCCTAAACTGACCTAAAGGCAGGATCCACATCACTGTGCCTGCTTCTTTCCCTGTACAACAATCATCACTTGCTGGACACTCTTCCAAAAAGCACAGGAGCCTCACCATGGCAGTCCCAAGTGCAGCCATACATTGTGAAGATCTGAGGCAAGATGGGTCATCCCCACCATCAGAAAAGGTAGTTATGGAATAACTGATTTATCTGTGCCATAAATGATGAGCAGGACGCTCATCCCGGGTGGATTTGGTGCCTCTCCCTTCTCCACTCTATTTAATAGGATGCTGCTATGCTGCTCTCGGTCAAGTGGGGGTCACATACTTTTGCCTCTCCTCTCTGCAAGGTGTCAGGGGTGTCCCCTCGGCTGCAGGAGAGGTCAGCCACACACAGAGACCTGAGCTGTCAGGAGCACCTTCCCTGCTCATGGAGCATGGGGGTGGCAAGGCTGTGGGAAATGGAATTACAGAAAACTCTCAGATTCTGACAGCACAAACAGCCGCGTGTTCGAAGAGATAGAAATGGATACATTTTTCCATGTGAGACCTTGGCAAAGGCTACCAGAGTTAGAACAGTGAGCTTCTGCAGTATGAAACAAAAATATTTTTTTTTTGTAGTTTTAAAGAAATATGCTTTATAAAGGCAGAAATATATTTTTAGTAAGTAGAAGCATATTTTGTGCAAGTAAAAAGTTATAATAAATAAGAAAGTGAAGAATTTTTAAGTTTAGCAATAAGCCTTATGATAGAGCTTGGTAAAACCTTAAAATGTAACAATATCTGTCTGTGCAGCAGTAGATAGCAATAAGATGATTGGTTAAGAAGATATGCATTACAAGAGAACCATGTAAAACATATTAGCTAATGATTGGTACAAGTATGCTGGCGAGCTTTGTGGCATTTCCTCATTGTCTTAAAAAAGTACATGAGGCCTTGTAACTAGAACTAGTGTAGCTTCTACTGATAATGGCATTACTTGTAACATCTCTCCTGTCTCACCCTTCACTGAGACTGAACCTGCAATAAACCATCTTTATAATGTCTCTCAGTCGTCCCCATCTATGTAAATCCCAACGCAATGCCTCACGTGCTTTTTTAGAACACTGTCAAGGAGAAGAGGAAGTGGATGTTGAATGTCACTGTTTCACAATGATTCCTTAGGTTTTAACTTCTATATGTTTCAAATCCTGTACTGCTAGTGTAACTCCAAAGTTTCCTGTCGCTTGTTAGGTGCTGTTCTCTCATGCTAAGATAGACATAAAAAAGCCTCTCTAGCTTGCTCTCCAAGGACACCCAGACTTCCTAGGCTGAAAAATTGTAAACCATCATCTTAGGGAGAGGTGGGGAAAGGTTGGGGAAATTCCATCATTGGCTGGGTTCTGGTTGGTGAATTTATGCTGATATAAAAGTGTGAAGAACTTGTGACCTGTTGCCCATTTTGGGATCCACTGAAGCAGGACCCTCTGGAGCCCGAAGTGTGCATCTGAAGGTCTTTCAAATAAATCCCTCCTTTATTCCTTTATTCCTGTCTAGTCTCTGTTTCTAGGTACCCATAGGAGTCAACAACAATATGACACACTCCTTCTGGGAAGAGAGCATGCACTATTTGTTCCCCCTGGCCTTGACATCAGTTCAAGCCTTATGTGATGCTGTTGGATGTACGCAGCTGTATGGTTAAATAGGTCACTTTGTCTCTCTTCATTATAATCTTAATTTTATCACTCTACCCACATTATGTGCTTGGGTGTTTATTGGCCTTGAAGTCAGACATAAATGGTAACGTATGGGCGCATCCTGCCCTTGATGTGAGTGAATGTGAAATGCAGCTAATGACTTTTGAGGGCCTCCTCCAAAATATTTGGCAGTAAGACATGTTCACTATAAATGGGAGATGACACTGATTGACAATACCAGTTTCCTCATGCCTATCCATTCGCTGCTTTACACTGGGGATGGAGGAAAATGTGTTACATCTCCCACAGAAAGGCTTTTTGCCTTCTGCTGCAGGAGTTGGAGGCTGTTTGCCTGATGAGAGCACTGGGTAAGTGGGTTTACTTTCAAGTGACAAAAAGTAGGGTTGGACCTAATGCAAGAAAATGTCCCTGTTAACTACTGTGTGGTTATTGTCTGCTGTTGCAATAAAATATTTATAGCTAATAATTTTGTTAAATGAAACATGTACTTCATGACACGTTTCATAATTAACAAGCCACATTCCAGCTGATTGTGCACGTGATGTTTCACAGTTTATTACCAGGTACTATAAGGAGACATCATAATTACCTACAAATAACCACCCATGTTAAGATGTAGTATTGCAAACAGAAGCAATTAAGCTCCTGGGAAGCTTAGTGTTATTTGTTTGTAAACAAGTACAAGGGTAGGACTTTTGCCAAACAAAAGATTGGGTTAGAGGAATGATAAAGTAATAAACCTTGCAACATGTGAACACATTATTGTGGAACTACAGTCATGGAATAATGAGGATGTTTTAGCTGAGAAGAACTTTAATGAAGCTGGATTTTGCTGACAAATAGTGCTTAAAGATACTGGTATGGTTAAGCTGTATTTAATGACGCATTAGATGTCCTGGGTGCTGGGATTAACACTGAAATAATGGCTCATAATCTCAGTAAGGCATTCTCAGTGGACTTTGGTCACATGAACATATTCAACATTTGCCATTAAGCTCTCTAATTTTCAGATTAAAGACTAAAGTAAGAGGCTTGAGGGTTTTGTGCTAAGGTGAAACCTCAAACACTTGTCATTCATGTTGTCCTCAATGAGTCAGGGGTTGTAGATGCAAGGAATTCTGAGAGATTCATTCTAATCAAACCATAGAGCAGAGATGTTGCAGAGCACAGCAATGCAGAGTTAAGTCATTTCCTAAATTCTCCTGCTGGGCAAGCATGGGACAGCCACTGCCACTGTTTTCCATGGCTGTCTGTCAGGACAAACCCAGCCAGGATGGACTTGCTCACCGTGCTTCATCTTGTAACCAAAAGCTCGAGTAGGGTTATGTTTTCATATTGCAGATGTGGTCTGAGGAGACAGCCCCAAATGCTTATTGAAGCATCTTCTGATGGAAGAATTATCCCTTGATTAGAGCCAACAAAATAGGTGTCTTGCTCCTGTTCCCCCTGCCTGGCAGAACACTGCAGGTGTACAGTGCTCAGGATGAGCAAGGCATGAGGAAGCACCTGAGAAAGCCTTCCTCCATCAGTGCTTCCCAGAACAAACCCCAGCACTCCCTGGGGAGGGATGGAGTGGGAAATACCCCTCTGATACACAGAGATGCCCTTCATCTTTCCCGAGCTGCTGCAGGCTGGCCTGGCCGGCCTGTGCCACCCCCATGGCAGGGGGACAAGGCACCTCACCCCAGAGAGGCACCACTGCACATGGGCCAAGTGCATGGGCAGCATGCTCACTGCCAGGCTCGTGCCATGCTCTTGGGCACCAGCACTGCAGGACTGGGCCTTCCTGTGAATTCACCAGAAATGTGGCATTTTCTGTCTTGCTCTGAATGCAAAAGGCTCTGTCGGTTATTTGGAAACCAGAAATTCTCATGTATTTTTTACATTTATTGGTGCTCTGTGTTCATTTTTTGCAAAATGCTGAGATGTTTTGCCCAGCCAGTGTGTGCCTTCAGCTCTCACTGGCCTAATCACTGGTCCTTTGGTAACCAACATCTGCAATGCAAATTAACCATCTGCAAAATGCTGCCCCGCTCTATTTGTGCCAAATCCCCACATCCTTATTTGAGATCAGGGGCTGAGGGGGCAAAACAAGTCTACATACATGACTTTCCTGCAAAACATTTCCTGGCTGTTTCTGTTTTTTAAGGCTGTGTCAATATTTGGCTCACGTTCTCTGCAGAGGTAAGCATTTGTGTTTCAAATATAATGCAAGTCCAAGTGAAAAGTTAAGGCCTTTAATGATGCTCAGTTTGCTGACAAAATTATTGTGAATTTTCATTTCATTTAACTTTCTTCTCTTTGTCTTATCTTACCTTGATCTGTCTGCAGGATAACTGATGTTACCTGGGCTCTGGTTAGGCATACTCAGCCTGGTTGGGTTTTCTGATGGTTTTGGATTAGTTTATTTGAGTTTGCCCTAAAACTGGAGGCAGAAGACCTGAGGAGACATGCAACTGGATGAAAAATTCCTGATTTTCTCTTTCATGCTGAAGCCAGCAGATGGTGCTTACTGCCTTTGCACATTTCTTGGAGAAACACTACATCATCCGTCAGTTAGTTTATGGTATTTACCAGGGAACAGCAATAAGGCTCACAGCTACTTGTCACTTTTCAGAGAGATGAAGGATTGGGTTCTGAAAGCAAAACACATCCCACAATGTTGAGAGCTTTAGAATTTCAACTCCCTACGATTTTGGATGTTTTCATGGGCTGTTTTCTCAAAATGATGCTTTGCTGCTATCACAATAATTGGTGTGGTTTGTGTTGTTGTTGGGCTTTTTTTCTTTAAAATTGGAAAGAGTGAGGAAGAGAGCAAGTCATACTGTCTCCTTGGCTGGGTTTTAAAGTGGAGCTTACAGAAGCAGGCTCTAAGGGACAGGTTATGCTTCTGGAATGGGGTTGCTGGGCCCCAGGGGAGCCAGTTCAAGTTGGGATTATTTGCAGGGAATACTGAGCAGCATGTGCTTTCAGGAGGGGTGCTCTGAGACTTCTTCAGCCAGAGAAAAAGGGTAATAAGCTCTTAGAAAAGCATTTTCACAACCCATCCCCAGCACTGGTAGACCAGCACTATGTATCAGTGAGGAGGTCGCTGATGAGTGTAGAAAACTCTTGGGTTCCCATGTGTTCTTTGGGAGACTTCTACACCCTGAATATTTTCCGAGAACAGCTATAGCTATTGTCTCTCCCAGTGTGACGTATATCTGAAAGGTGCACAGAGATTGAGCTATATGGTTTTAAAAAAAGTAAAAAATCATCAGCTCTGCCATGGGGTGATGGAGAGTGTGAACAGTGATGTTGAGGATAAAAGGCTCAGTTACACATTTACACTCATTTCTTGTGTGCAAAGAGCTTAACTTGTTCATTTTATTTACCTCTGTAATATTTCACCTATGTATTTCCTTTCTACAGACACAAAAGCAAAACAGGAACTTACCTGGCAGACTGCATCTTTCTTTCATTCAATATTAATCTCATCCTCTTCCTTGCAGCTGAATCATTATGTCTACATTATAGCAGTAATTTCTATTTCCAGCCAGGAGTGAACAGCTTTAATAATACCTAACAACTTTGCTTGTCTTTAAAACCAATAGGAATTTCTTTCAAGATAATGTGTGTCCAAGCAGCTCTCCCTGCTTCCAGCCCCAGCACAGTGTCTGTCAGTGTTACCTGCATTTCTGGAGCAGCCTCAGGTTTAAACTTTTCATTTGATGATGCAAGCTGATGTATTCTCATTTTTATTTTCTTTTTCGCTAGGGATTACCTGATGTACAAGCACAGCTAGGTTTTCTACATGGGAGGGCAATTTCCAAACCCATCAAAGCTTATTAGAAAAGTCAGCAACCTGGCAGCTGGGCTGGACTAATTTCCCGGTCACTTTTACCAGATTTGGCAGCTAACCCAGGAAAGCAAGAGCTTCAGGGAAGCTTTTCTGCTCAGTGCTCTACCCCTTCCATCCTCACGTTTTCTCCAAATTACTTCCTTCCCCCCTGTCTGCATGTTTACACTGGAAACTTGGTGAAATTACAGAAATATTAGTATTTTCCTGAGACTGACAGCTAGTTCTTTTTACCTCACTGGAAATAATAGAGATAAAAGATAAAAATCTCTGATTATTTATATATTTATGATTTGATCAAATGTGGTCAGTGTGAATCAAGGATTTTCTAAATAATACAGGAGAAGCGTGTGGCTAGGCTTGGGCAGGGGAACCAGGCAGCATCTGGCCCAATTGTGAATCCTAACTGAGGAACTGGTGTGCTTCAAATATCTGGAACTGAGATCCATGGCATTAACAAAACCAAACATTTGGGATAAATTTACTTTTCATCTGTGTCCAGGAGTGTTGAGCACCCGTCCTTTAATCTAACATTTCATCACTGTCTGAAAAAAATGGATATTGGAAGCAAATGACAAGTGGTTACTGAGGTATTTTAAAGCTACCACTCAGTTTTTGGTTTATGTCATGTGCAGGCTGATGCACCTTGGTCCCTGAATAACCAATCTACAAGAAAAAAGCTTGCATACTCAGGTTTTTTCTGTCCTACTTCTGGGGGAAAAGGTGTTGTTAGCAAAGGCAAAAAGTACTCAGCAGCTCTGTGGCCCCATTTTAGCCAAGCACAGGCAGCTCCTGAGCACTGAGCTCCTTAGGAAATGTGCAAATGGGCTTCCTTGCTTTGGTGCACTGAATACATAAGAAGATCTCTCAAATCTGCTTTGCCCCCAAAGAAATCAATCAGAGATCTTATTGAGAAAAAATGAGAAAAAAGCCCCACTGTTTCAAGGGTAAGTGAATAAATTTATTTCACAGATATAAAGGTCAGTGCTCACAGAGCTTTGCAATATGGAGCACCAAGCACCTCTAGCATCATGGTGATCTCTGTGCTGCCTTGCTGTGGTGCTCTTTATCACTCAGCCCAAACCTTCCCCCACCCAGGCTGTCTTCATCTGCCCACAGGAACAAAACGAGAGGAATCACATCTCCTCCAGGTCACCTTGGGTTTCCATAGTGACTATTTGAATGTGATTGTCTTATCAATCAGAACCTTCTTTACTCTCATAAGCAACTATAAAATCTCCTCTGGTTTCTATAGCAACCATCTTTAACCCATATATTTATTTTCTCTAGGCTTAGCTGAATTGTTGGGAATAGTGCAAATTAACTGCTGGTGCAATATTTCTTGTATTTTTTTCCCTTAAGCTATCCTTTGCTGTCATCCAGAACAACAGCTATGATGAGGTTACTGTCTTTATGTTTCAGTTACCTAGAGACCCTCTTTGCTGGCTACCCACGTGAGCAATACCTCTTAAAAATCATGGGTTTCATGAGGAACACGGAAAATGCAAAACCTCTGGAGTTCAGTGTTTCTCTTCCCAATTCAGGCCCCTATGCCTGAACTCCATTCCCATGCACTCAGAAAAAAAAGGTGCTGTTTTGCTATCCCAAATCTCTTGTAATAATATGTAAGAATAGCACCTTGCCTCCAGTAAGCTCAAAGCAAAGTACATTTGTTACTTAAGAGCAACGCTGTGAGTTACTCAAATATCATTGTCAGTGCAGCACAACGTGCACAAGGTTAATGGTCCTCATTTGCACTCCAAAACCAATAAAAGTCCAGAAGTTTATGGGTTTTTTTCAACCTAAATGTGGCCACTGAAGACAAGGCTGATAGCACATTGTCTGTGCTTTCCTTTCACCAGGCAGCAGGCAGACATAAATTTTTCTATGGAGCTGACACTGGCACAGTTACAGCTACACTTTTACTTCACGATCTGACCATGACTGCTCATTGCTTTCAGTCTCAAAGTTCATCTTCCTCATGCCAGGGTTTAACTTGGCAGGAAGCTAACTTGGACATACAGCCACTCACACATTGCCACCCACTGCCCCTCCAGTGGGATAGGGGTGAGAAAAAAAGTAAAGCTCATGGGCTGAGATAAAGACAGTTTAATAGAACAGAAAATGAAGGGATAATAGTAATAATAATAATAGTAGTAATAACAATAATAACATACAAAACAAGTGATGCACAATACACTTGCTCACCACCCACAAGAGTGTGCTTAATTCAAGGTTATAAAGTTATAAATAGATAATTATTCTGCTCTGTGGCAGTGTTTTCTGGAATCCTTTTGGTAGCAGCAAGTTGCAGACACACCATATCTGCCTCTCTGCAACTTCCAGGTTACAGAGGAAGAGAGGCCCTCAGCTCCATCTGTAGTGCTGCTTTCTAGCTGTCCTGGGCTTTTCTTTCTCCTCATTCTCCGTAGTGGAAAAACTATTTTGGTTTTGGCACAAGTTGAGAAAATTGTTTGTTTTTCTCTCCATTTCTAACTTTTCTCTAGAAATGTTTGGTCCCTACAGTGTCTCCATCTGTTACCCCTTGCCCAGAGCTGCTGGGTTGCTGGCACAAGACCAGTGTGTGCCTGTTTTGCATGTGCAGACACCAGCAAATCTGCAGACAGTCTACCTTGCTGCTTAGGAAAACAGTCTCTAATGAAACTGCAGAAGTTTAAGGAAAGGTGAAAAAAGAGCCAGGAAGCTGGGGTTGTGGTCACATATTAGGGAAGAGAAAAAGAGTTTTGTGCCAGCTGGTGGGAAATTCAGTAATTTAAATCCTATGGGTATGAGAGGAGGAATACATCGAGATAATAAAAAGGAGAGGAGTTAACTACTTCTAAAATTAAAAAAGAGAAATGTGTAGTGACTCAGGATCACACTGCTGAATTCACAAAAGGTGGTTGGTGCTGCAAGGGCTTGCACCCCTGCAGCTGCCTGGCTGTGCTCAGGGAGGTTTCTGGGCTTTTCCAGAGTGTACCATTGGTGGTCCTCACACTCAGCTGCAGGTGAAGGAGAGGAAGGAGAAATGGGAAGCCTTGAGGCTGGCTGTGAGAGCTCCTCCAAGGAGAGCTGCAGGGGACCAGACCCTGTTCAGAACCCCCAAGGAAGTAAAAGCATCCATGCTCAGTAAGGATTATGACCTGCTTGTGACAGGAGGAGAGCTGGGCAGTGTCTGACTCATGGGGCCAGGGGCTGTGGTGTGCCAGCACAGAGCTGGGTGCACACCTGTGTTGTCCTGGCTGCCAGTGCAGGGAGGGACTCACTGGTGTCTTTGCTGTCCGTGAGCTCAGGACCATGGCTCTGTTGCACTGCTTCAGGTGTGGACAGACACCCCAGGGCACAGCACGGCAGCTCATTGCTCTCAATGTGGTGCTTCTTTTGCTCATGCAAACCCCAGAGTAAAATCACTTCTATAAAGAAATATTTTGCAGAAATACAAACTCTTTTCAGTGGGAGCTTGCCTGGAGCTGTTCTTCATCTCTAAACTTTCAATCCCACTGCACTTTTTTTCCACACAGATGCCCCCCAGGTGCACAGGGTTTTCAACTCTGTGCAGGGTCCTGCAGCACCGCTGTATGCTACCAAGGCACTTGCAAACCTGGTTACAAATCTGCTGGGTCCCAGAGTGGGGAGGCCAGGAGCCCAGGTGACTTCGGGTTTACAGGGGAGATGGCTGCAGGCAGAGATGGGGCACAAGGAAGCCATGGAGCAATACTAACCAGCAGGAACAGCTGCTTTCTTCAGGCAAACACTTGTAGCCTTCCTTCATTGAAGGGCTGCTTCTGCTGCTAAACCTTCCTGAGGCAACTCTCACAACTTCACTCTCTAAAACACAAGTATTAAGAGAATTGGGGCCATTACATTTGACTTGGCATAGTAAGACACTCACAGGTTTATATAAGAACTGTCTAACATGAAGCTATTCTGATCTAAACTTCAGCCAGTGTGCAGGCATGCACATCAGAAGCCATACAGTGCCCATCTTTTACCTTCACACAAGTGAAGATGCTAAAATCATAGAATCATAGAATGATTATATAAAATATTGTATATGTCCACTGTTGAGGCCTGTAGAAGCTACTGATACAATAACCTGTTTCTTTCTATGTAGATTTCCTGAAATTGTCTGGTATCTGAAGGTGTAACTCATATATAATCTGTAAAAAATAAGCATATGCCCATTGCTGGCAATGGACAGGAATTTACAGATCTGAAGTGAAATACTCAGGAACTGGGAGATGCCAGAGTTGAAGCTATCACTGCAGTTGTAACTTGTAAACTCTCCAAAGAACAGAATGTTTCTTGCTCCACTTCCCACCTCCCTCCCCAGGCAGGCTAAGCTTTTTTTCTTTCTCTTTTCTCTTTTCTCCTCCAAAGGAAGACTTTCAGAGCTGCTGGTTTTCAGCTTTTGCAAGGACAAGCAGGGATCAACTCTATGCTTGCTTTTATGTACTTGGCATGCAATCCCTTTTTTTTTACTGTGGATACATTTTCTCTTCTCTTCTTAAAAGTGAGGAAAGAGGCAGCTGGGGAGAAGGGGTGAGAAAGAGTGTTTTGCATTGTGGTTTTTCCCCAAGCCTGTGGTTGAGTGGGTACAAGGCCTGTGAGAGCACAGTTCAAAAATGACAACAGGAGTACTGTATCAGGGGCAGATAAGAAGCACATTGCTTGTGAGGACTAAAAGCCTCATTGCCCTTATCTCAATTTTCAGAGCCACTGAAGCCCTGTGTCCTTCTTTCTCCTGTTTGCTTCATGCATTGGGAAACTGATGCAGAGCAGCTACACTTGTTCCTGTCTTCCCTGGGGCATGTACAGCATGGCCTGCAGTCCCTCCCTCC
>VZTN01025346.1:682-12866 GCA_013400515.1 Erpornis zantholeuca | reverse complement strand
CCCTCCCTCCCTCTCTGCTTCCCTCCCTCCCTCCCTCACGAGTGTGGGGGACACAGGCTGTGCTTATTTAACACCCTGCTCTCGAGATGCACATCCCAGGCATCTTCTCAGCAGCTGCCCCCAGGAACATGACTTTGTTATTGATGCTGCTCCCACTCCCTTCACACTGTGTGGGTCCAGAGCCGGAGGTGGGATTTCCCTTGGGTGAATGACTCAAGTGGCAATGAGACCCAGCAGCTGTGCTGGATACTGCCACAGCAGTTTCCACTAGATTAGCCCTGGAGGGCTGCCAGTAAGATAGAGGGTCTGGCATGTTGCTCACTGGGCTCTCACCTCCCTGCAAGCGGCCTCAGTCCCTTGCCCTGAGATGACTTGACTTCCAGCCTTTCTCTGAAGCATCTGAGCAGCTCCCACAAAGTAGGAGCAGTTTCTGTAGGAGGGACTGTGGGAAATCACTGGACACAGAATTAAAACATGGCTAGCAACACCACGGTCTCCATCCCTCACTGCAAGAGGGTGGGATGTGCTCTGAGCACAATCACAGAGCAGCTCTTGCAAATTTTGTGATGTTTGTCCTCTCCTGTGACACCCACCAGTGTCCAGGGGCCTGGGCAGCTGTCCACCCAGCAGTGGCTGCTTAAATGCAGCCTCTAGACACACAGATCCAAGTCCCAATTCACCCTCTGGCCAGCACTGTAGTATTGGTCAGGGACCAGAGATCTGAGCAAAGGTGACATAAGGACATGCCTTTTCCCTGATGTTCAACAGAAAAGAAAGCCACAGCATGAAAGTGGGGACAAGGCGTGAGAATTTCAGTAGAACCTTTGAGCTACTTTTCAAAGTCCAAACTTTCTTTAAATATTTTTTTTTAAAATTTTATTCAAAGACATGTGAAGTGTGGGATTTTGAAATAAGAAAGCAATTATTTGAGCTCTGTGATGCTCACAAAGAGACAGGAATCACCTGTTTGACTCGATAGCGCTGGGTGAAGCTACATTTATTTTTCTATTGGTTACGCCTCTGTAGGCACTCTTGCTAGTGCCTGCAGCAGAGAAAGCTGTGTTTGAGTCCTGTGCTACCCTGGCTGCAGGAGGCAGAGACGGAGGCCTGAAGACAGGGGGTTACAACAGCAGCTGCTGTCTCAGTGCTCTGATGAGTGGCAAGGAGTTTGCAAATTTTTGGAAAACCCAAAAACATTTAAAGGACATAAATGAGAGTGGATTCGGCTATTTTTTCCTTGCAGAAATGTGGTGAGATCTGTGACTGCATCTATGAAGAGGTGAACAGGAGTAAGTAAAGTTTTCCCTGACATTGTGTAAGTCTTGTCCCAGGGTCAGATGCATCTGGTGGGAGTATATACAGCAAGTAACTGTGCCTTTCTGTGGGAGGTTCCTCCCCTGAGACATTCCTGAGGGATTAGTCAGATTTGTATGCCTCAGAAAGAAATGTGTACTATGGGTTCTGGAAAGAAAAGAACAAAATATACCCAAGCAGAGCTGTGGTGCAAGCAGAGGGAGCTGCCCAGCCTGGCTGAGCAGGCTGAGGCTGTCCATGGCTGGCTCTGCCCACCCACAGAGTGTGTGCAAGTCAGACAGAGCTCTACAAAAATAAATTGTGCTATTCAACAGAAAACAAAACTGGGCCTTGAGGGGTGGGAAGTAAGTTTGCAGACAGCACAAAGCTTGGCAGGAGTGTTGATCTGCTGGAGGGCAGGAAGGTTCTGCAGAGAGGTCTGGACAGGCTGGATCAAAGGGCTGAGGCCAACTGTGTGATGTTCAATAAGGCAAAGTGCTGGGTCCTGCCCTTGGGTCACAACAACCCCATGCAGCACCACAGGCTGGGGGCAGAGTGGCTGGGAAGCTGCCTGGTGGAAAAGGACCTGGGCTGCTGGTGAACAGCAGTGGAACATGAGCCAGAGTGTGGATCCAGGTGGCCAAGAAGGCCAAAGGGATCCTGGCCTGCATCAGGAGCAGTGTGGCCAGCAGGACCAGGGCAGCGACTGTCCCCCTACACTTGGCACAGGTGGGCCCAAACCTTGATTCTTGTTTTGAGCCCCTCAATACAAGGAGATTGAGGTGCTGCAGCATGTCCAGAGAAGGGCAATGGAGCTGGAGAAGGGTCTGGAGCACAGGGCTTATGGGTCAGGGTCATGTTTGTGCATGGTCTGACCAAGCCAAAGAACCTGCCAAAGAACAAAAGAGGAGGACAAAGACTGTTTCTTTTGTGTTTCTCCTCTGCTTCCATCCAGCTCCACAGCTACAAAGGCAATAGATATCCTGTGTGATTGCCACTGTCCACTCATTCTCCCTGCGTCACTTGGTCACAGAGAGGACACTATGGTTTGTATCTTGACTTCCACCTGCAGCTTCACACTCCTGTTCCCACTGACTGTGCTGGTGGAAAAGGCAAGTGCTGCTTGGGAAAACAGTATCCCCCAGCTTCTAAAAATCTTTGCAAAACAAACATCAGAAATGTATTTAAGATAGATTGAAATGGTTGGGTTTGATTTTTATGGGGTTGCTTCTGCCACTACTTATCTTACAAACCTAATGTGACATGTATTTCTAAAGAAAAACAAAATTGGCTTTGTTTTGAAAATGCTTAAACAGCCTCTCTTAGAGACTTGCTGGACTTCACGAAGGTTTTGCCCTGGAGCGAAATCTTAGTAAAATCCATCATTCAGCAGACTGCTTTGCATCTCAGTGGACTCAGGTTTTCTGGTGTAAAATCTTTACAACTTTTTTTGACCAGCCCTATTGAAAGCTGCCATTGATGATACCTGATACCAGCAGTGGCCTTGTGAGTCTGCGAAGGGAGCGCTAAGAAATGCTTATCATTGCATTATCACTGCCTCAGAAAAAGATCTATTACTTTACCTTCAACACAGCAATGGGGACATCTTGCTGTGTCAACATGATGTGTTTTATTCCCTTAACATCATTTGTTAAGGAAAAGTAATTCTGCATTCTGCAAGTTGAGTAATTCTTAAGTCTTTTCACATTTAAGCAGGCTTGCAGTAGACATACAGGTTTTTTTCTTCCTATTGCTTTCCAAGCTGCAGTCACAAGGGTTACCAAAGCAATATTTCTATAGGCTTGCATGGCTTGGTTCGGGTCTGGAGCAGTGAATCTCATTTCCAGTGGGCCTCAGGGCAGGTTAACACTGGGATGTTGCCCATGTCCCAAAATGTGTTACAGCTCTGTGCTGTATGTGCTGTTTTTTTGTAAAAAGACTATGCTTATATGTTTATTGGAAACTCTGAATTGTTTCTCAGTTTGCAGTGACAACTATTCTTCCCTCTCCCTCTGCTTTTAATCCATGAACACGTAGATGCAGATTACTGATTTTGCAGCATCTTAAAAAAACCCTCTTCACTTGGTGACAGTGTAACACACCTCTCCCGTGGGGTAAAATCTGCAGGACCTCTGGCCCTCCCATGACACAGTGATCTAAGGGAGCTCCAATTTTTCCCTGATAAGAGAACTTGCTCTAACATTTTTTAGCTATTTTAAGGCTGAGGGTTTTTTCATTAAATACGGATATTTTATCAATCCCTTCCTTTTTTTTAATATTAAAGTTTGAATGAAAATAATAATATGCTTAGAAGACAAATACCCAGAGAATACTTGAGGTGAAGGGTAAGACTGATAAAGGCAGTGTGCTAGGGAGCTCTAGTAAATAAACACCTTATACGCATGAGAATCAGTGGTGGAAGGTTAGGCTTCTAATTCTAATTTCAGCCCCTGTGTTCCCCTCCCAACAGACTCACATTCTGCCATTACTGAGAAGTGGTTTTGCTATCACTGTTTGTTATCCTGCAGGTTTCTTCTATTCCTGGAGGCTGCTTGGCTTCAAACCTCTCAGTGTGTGTACACCATGTAGAGCCAAACTTGGCAGCATGTGGGCAACTCCAGACAAACCACACGTGAAAGGAAGGAGGAAAAGCATTTTCTGTGTGAAAAATTGCTTCTGACATGCATCCAGCCATTGTGGGGTTGATACAGGCTTCCACATGATGCAGTGTATGTCCATTAAAAAGCTTGTGCTGTGCTATCACAGACTGTGAATTGCTGGTTAATTCAGCAATTAACCAGCCTGGATGTCCATCTCAGTCCACGATCAGCTTCTCCATGGGACTGATGGTGATGGATGCATGCATGCTGACAGCACCAAGCATCACATCCATGGGAATTCAGAGCAGGAGCCACCACAATGTAAGTGGTGCAATTTGCTCCAGCCTAGATAAACTGCTTGAGGGGTTGTATGTATGTGTGCACATCTGAGCAAACACGGTAAGAAAAAATAAGGATTTAAATGATCAGTGTCCTGCCCTGTATAACAATAAACCAAACAAATCAAAATCCCTTCTTCTCCCCCACATTAATCTCTTTTCTCCTCTTGTTCATTCTCACAAATCTGTCCTTGGCATTGCAGTGGCTTGTTTACAGCATGGCAAAATTTGCCCCTGTGTAGCATTTCAAGTAAAGCAATTTAATGGCCCATTGGCTGAACGCTGACTAACCTACTTTGAATTCAGTGGGAGGTAAGGACTGAGCATAATCTCAGCAAGGATTTTGGCACAGCATCCTGTGACACATCCTTGCAGTTTAGTGGGAGCTATTTACCCACGTGGGGCTGTTTCATGCTCTGAAAACTACTTTAATATTTTGTTGCAGCATTAATTGAAACAGCATTACTGAGACCTTTACTCAGTTTTCACTTGTCAGCCTTTGTGTTTGGCCTCTGTTATGCCATTTATAGCAACACATTCTCTATTGACCTCTATATCTGTGTATGATTAGGAACTGTATGGGTTAGTACTGATGCATTCCCTATTTTGCTGTAGATAGGTACCACAGGCAAGCACACATGAACAGTTGTTGTGTAAGTATTGTCTTTCATAGCTCAGTTTGGGCTGGAAATATGCAAAAGCACACAGGCCTGTAGCCAGCAGCTTTTCAATGGCAATGTGATTAGGTTACTTAACTACCATTGCCCCTGGCAGCACGGGAACCTCAGCTCTGACCTAACAGCAGGCAGTGCAAGGCAGTGATGCTGTCACAGGGTGCCTGGATCTCTGGATTTCTCCTCAGGGACCTGGGGATCTCTGTGCTGTTCTGCCTCTGCTTTGACAGATCAGAGGTGATGTACAAAGACAGAGTCCTGCTGTGCCTGCCTTTGGATGGCACAGCTCATCTCTGGAGTCTGCCTGGAGAACACAGGGGTGAGTAACACTAGGGGCTAAGCAAGTGGCACACGGCAGGTACTCAGGGAAAGAACATCTGCAGGAAGCTAGTGTGGCCTTTCCTAATCACTCTCCTGCTAGAGCCATGGGTGGGTGAGCACATACAGCTTAGATTTATGGACCACACTTATTGTTAGACCTATACTTTTCTCTTGCCTCTTCTGCTTGTCTTCACCTGTATTTTTAATCACCAGGGGCTACAGTGACACAATGAGGTGTCTTCATTCCCCATGGGCTGCCTTTGGGCTTTTTCTATTTTTTTACATTCTGAGGATGAAAAACATGGTCAAAAAATTTGACTTTTTTCAGCCAGAAGAGCTATAGGCTACTTTGTAAGGCACTCCAAAATCCAAAAATGCAGATGTTAAGAGGCTTCATTATGCCTCCTTTGCATTTTAAATAATGACAAAACATGGAGATTTTATGCTAAAGTTCTGTTTTGTTCTATTCAGTCTTGTCTCCTTTACCACTTCTGAAAGTCAGCTGAAAGCTGTCTGAATTAATATTCATTGAGATCAATACCACTTTGGGGGAAATGATCAAGGTTCATGGAATAAACAAGCAACTATCTCTTTTTGGAATATTTTTCAAGGAGATGTGCTGTGCCTTAATTACAGGGAGACACAAAACACAAATATATGCATAGAACACAAATGTTATCTGTACCAGAGCAGTAGACACCCTGACAATCAGAAGCTCTGCTGTAACAGCAAAGTTAAAAACTCCACTCAAATTTAGCAACTGACCTGCCAGTCCAGTGACTTCATCTGCAGAGTTAACCTGTACTTCTAATTCACACAAATAAAGAGCCAACTAGACAAATGAGAACATCATTATGAATGATGCAAGTATGTTTGGTATTCCAGAGGAATTATCTTACTTGGGCTCTGTCATTTGCAGCACACACATCCCTGAAGAGAGTAAAACCTATTACAAAATGGGAGCAGTAAATAATAAAAAGAATATTTCACTGAGGGGCAAGGTACCTGACCAAGAATTAAAATGTATCACTTGGACTTCAACAGTAGCCAATCTATGAACTGCTAGTCTACCAAAACATGCTACACCAAACCTCTGTGAAAGAGGTTATAAAATAGATTAATTTTAGGATTTTACCCTTTTTCGTTATTAGTTTTGTCCTTATCTTTTTGTGGTTCCAAACTTCTCCTGGCTTAAAATATTTTCACATTTAATTTTTAAAAATGGTTTCTCTGTGCATAGTCCCACAATTCTTCAGTCCACTAAAGTTTTCAAAAAAAACCAATGGCAAACGAAAATTCAACAGTTATGACAAGTCTTGCATATTTTATGTAAGTTTCAGTCCTCTAAGACTCAGAATTGGATGAAGATTGAATTTTAGGCAATCTGATGTGTGTTGCGAGTTTATAAACTTTGTTTTATTTTAAAGATAGAGTTAACTCACAAGTCTGTTATGTTGGAAAAATGAAGGCAGTTAAGGAATACTTATATATGTAACTAAGGTTAATAATGACCTAATAAAGCAATCTGATTTTTGAGTGTTTTCCACTCATATCACCTTAAACATTTTTAGTGGGGCATTTGAGTCTTTGTTCACTTCACGCATTTTCTGAATAAGAAATAAATGTTTGTATTTATAAGACACTTTCCTGTGATATGGCAAAAGAGTTCCAAGAATCTCAGAACACAGCTTGAGAAAAGCTGTGCCTCAAAAATAAAACCACATTGAATACTGATGTAAATTCTCCCTATTAGTAATGCCACTACAGCAAAACAATTGTAAAGACTTGGATAGAATTGGGAACTTTGATAAACACATTATATATGTGAACACAACAATATACAGCATCAAAAATCCTTTATGAAAAGAACTGCAAAAACTTGCTTTAGAGGAATCAAGTTATCTTTTTCTCTCCTTCCAAAAGGAGAGTCAAACCTTTGTGCAGTATTTTATATTTTTATGATATTTGTGCAGTGTCAGTAAAATATTAAGGCCATTATACCCATGTGCCAGTGAGATTAAAGTGTTCAGCAATCTCTGCCTTGTGGTGCTGAGTGTTTTTGTGGTATGTTGCAGCATGAAGGGAATTGCCATCCTGAACCTCCTCACCTCCCTGTGATCGATGCTGAGATCGAAGTGAAACTGGCACACAGGATTTCCACATGTGTATGGTAAAAGGTAAATTAGAAAGCAAAGTCATTAAACTGGGGCAAAGGGAGAGAAGGAAAAGTTGTATCACTGGCCTATTCTTGTTTCCCTTCTCCCTTCCCTCAGGGTAGAGCCCAAGCACTGTAAAGGTTTAAATAAGCCTCTTAATTGTAAAATTGTAAGGGATTCATCACTTGTCCCACCATTAGCTGGTATGAAATAGTTAACATTGCAAAAATCTGAAAAAAAAAAATCCACCCCAGATTCATCTGTTCTCAGTGCAGAATTTTCATCAATGTTCATTAGAGGAAAATTAGAGGAGAAATGCAGTACCTTCTCTGGACGTAACTGTAAACATGGCAATCCATCAGGACAAGAAAAGCTGCTTTTTTAATCCAGGACTAATTATTTTGACAGAATTCTACTTCAAATGTCTCTACAAAATTTTCCTCTGATTAAGCTAAAGCTTTCTGCTAAGGCATCTTACTGATTTTGCAATATAAAGTCTATTTCCATCAGCAATAATATAAGCAAGCAGTAGTCTGTCAATAACATTTAACACTTGATGAAACCACTTTACTGGTACCAACACAGAAGTAATTACTCCTCTACACCTCAAACATGGTTTTCAAGTTTGGTCTGACTTCCTCCTATCCCTTAGCTCTAGGAAAAGGAATAATCAAAAGGAAAGGGAATAATCAAAATATTCCTATTGTTGCTAACTGTACACCATTGCCTAATGGATTGGCAGAAGTGAAGAACAGGCAGCTCAAAGCAGCCAGTAACAGAAACCTGCATTTTGATAACCCAATTACCAAATGGGTTATACATAGCCAGTATAGCCAATGCAGACACCTGGGCACTACTGTGGGAGGCTGCACATACTGCAGTAGAGCTCCTGACCCTGGCTGTGAGAAGATTCACAGAAGGGTGATGCTAAAAACACCAACTAGAAGAAAAAGGCTTGCCTTGGATAGGATTAGCTGGTCCTAGAAAGCACCAGTCCTCTCATCTGTACTCCCTCTTCAGTACCTCCAGTGGCACCAATTTCTCTTTTCTCCTTCAGATTTTTTTGCTCCAGACAAAATACTGCTGAAGCCACAATAAACCCTTATTAAGAAAACAAAACACTTTTACATTTAGTGCCACACGTTTATATTTGGGATCTGTGCTTCCATGCATCAGCAGAGTTAACACCCTTGAGAATATGCTTCCAAGAAAAAATCTTCCCACAGCATTTCAGGTGCCTAATATTTCCTAGTGTAATTTGATGTTTTACACAGAGCATTCTCCCCTGCACCAAGTATGTAAAAAAATCTTCTCCAATAAACAGAGATTTACTTGAGAGGAATTCTTAGTTTTTAAGACCTTTTCTAACCAGAGCCACTCAAATGGGCTGAAAATCCCATCATTTCAGTTCAGTCTATAACAAAACGCAGAGCCTGGGCTAAGTATTCAACCAGGTTTTAACATCTTACTCTGAACTGTGGATTATAATTTCTAAGGTATAGGGTTCTGTGTTACAATCACTGTCCTATGCCCTAACATCTGCAAAGTTTCCAGGTTCTTTCAGGTGTGTACAACCCTTGGGCCAAAGAAAAGAAAGAGGCATAACTCATTAAGGGGCTGAGGTACATTCATCTCACTGCACAACTGTTTCTGTGCAAAGTATGAGAGTTTTAGGCTTGTTTATGACTTCTGCACAGGAACACAAAGCAATAGCTTGTCAAACCATGAGGAGGGCAACACTTAGAGCAGAATTACTGAAAACAGTTAGAGTCAAGAGGTCAGGAGATACCAGTAAAATGAACTTTATTTCAAAGCTCATTAAAAAGCTTCACAATAACACTAACAGAATTAGCATTTCCTTCACTTTATGTACCCCACATGAAAAATGTATTGTTTAGCAAGAGATGAAACGTAAGCGTTTCTGCATGCTACTAACACATTTCCCCATCTCATTACCTGACCAGTACTTTGGACTGCAACAGTCAAAACCTCAGGACAGAAGGATTGCTTCTGGAAGGCCCTTATGAAGGGGACAGACACTGGCTTTTTCTGACATACCCAATTAGATGTCGAGACAAAAGAAAACTACCTTGGCATCTACAAATGCCTACGAGTGTTTCGATTACAACCTTTTGAAGGAGCAGTACATTTCAAAGCAAGAGCTTCTTTTCATCTTTAGTGATGCAAATGGTTAAATACTGCACAGAAGCTTAGTATGAACTCACAATTCCACAGGAATCTGAAAGTTACCAAGGCAATTTTCCTTTTAGGATAGTCATGACCAACACTATTACTATTCCTCCTCCCACAACATAGCATATCCCAGACAAGTCTTAAGAAAAAAAATATAAATAGCTTCCAAAACAATGCGTTCCCACCCCCATCACATATGACAGCCAAAACATCTTCTGTCATGGGATGAAATAAATTGCTGCAAGTGCAGTGGCTTAGTCCAGGTCCATGTTAATGGTGTTTTGATCACTTGGATGACATTCGCCATTTTGCTGAGGCATTTCAGAATTTTTGTCATCTTCTCCCATGTCCTCGGTTTTATAGTCGCTCTGTTCACTTAATGGGTTTTCCTCCTTAGGAGAGTCAACTTTTGGTTTTGGTTGTGTCACAACAGGCTCACAAACATTGTTTAACTCCTAAAAGAAATGGAAAAGATGTGGGCAGAATATATGTTAAGGAGTCACCAGCTTCACTAGCGGATAAAAGCCCTGTGTCCAAAAATTGGACACAGGGCTTGAAATT
Organism: Erpornis zantholeuca; assembly: GCA_013400515.1. NCBI lineage: Eukaryota > Metazoa > Chordata > Aves > Passeriformes > Timaliidae > Erpornis > Erpornis zantholeuca. Next base: position 2,730 of record VZTN01025346.1, on the reverse strand, counting down.
GGCTCCTGCATCTGTTCCCCCAGTCCAAACTGACAAGTACCTATTGTACCCTGAAATAAATTAAATGGTATACTTTCTGATGTTCTGTGGGCAAAGTTCAACTAAATATTTTGGATTTCACATTGTTTTTTTTTAATAGTATTTTGTCTCTCAGTAAAACACTGAAAAACAACCTGGGTTTTTAAGGTGACCGAAAGACAAAGTATCAATGAATGCCACAGAATTGTATACAGCATACTAGAGCTCCTCTGCTTTCTCCTTCTCTCCATACTTTCTACCTTTTAAGAACACTGGAGCAGCAAGGTGAAACTGGGGGAGACAAAGGGCACAGCTACCAGTCTACTTTTAGCACCAGCCTCTAAAGATAGTTTCTTGTAGTACTTACCTGTAGCTTTGCCTTAATTTCACTTGAATGCACAGCTGGATCCTGATCTAAGCTCTTCTTAGCCTGTGCACTCACAGCATTATTCATCCACTCTACCACTTCACTAACACACTTCTCTACTTTCATCATTTCCATCTCATCGATATGGATGTATTTCTCATCCTGTCCAAATACAAACATTTTGCATTAGTTAATAATGTCATCAAATTATGCCAACAAGATTACCTCAATTATTTATAACTTGTAAATCTTTTCCAATGGTCAAACTGAATAGCCATAAGGGAGATCCATTACAGCAAGAGACAACAGGAAATACAAATGTCAATATAAAGCTTCCTTTACCTAAATAAACAACAAATCTGGCTCACAGAGGGCATAGAAGCTTCACAAAAAGGTCATGCATTAAAATTTAATGAGGCTGATAAAAAAAAATATTCCCTTCCATTCTGGAAGGGCTACCTGGGCCCAAGGTAGTTTGAACAGTGAGATTCTGATGGACAGGGAAAGGATCAGAGTTTTCAACTTTAGCATTCCCTACAATGCCACAGTTACACAATAAACTATATCAGGATATCAGGAGAAGGACCTGCCCAGCAACACAACTGATGAATCCGTATTTAGAATTCTTAAATACGACCAAGTTTTAAATACACTATTTTCAGTGATGCTAGTTATTTCAAGTATAACAGCACTAATGACTTCACTTAATAGTTTTGTAATCTATAGCTGTGAGGACATAATTGTTTCTGACACAAGTCTCAGACTGAATTAGTTTGAGTGTTGTGAGCTGTCCTATTAAAATGCTTTAAGTTGAAACCCAAGGAGCAAATTTTTAGACAGGAATGTCTATCAAGAAAGTAATCTACAAATATCAATAAAAAAACCCAAACCAAACAAACCCACCAAACACAAAAAAACCCCAGAAAAAACAAGCCCCAAACACACACAGATAATAAAATCATGCTTTTACTTTATCTACAAGTAGGTTTTACACTAATGCTCCTCACCATACAGTAATTCTTGGCCCTGAAAGAACTGGAAGAAGAACACATTTCTAAGAAACAGTCAGATCAGTTTTGAAAAGGTCAAGAATCAGACCACGAGTCTAAACTCTTTACAAGAATGTCCTCTTTAGCCTGAAAACATCCAAAAGTATCAAGCAACTGAAGATATGACATACTGTGAGATTTTTTGAGTTATGGGAAACATTTGTGGTGTTAAATTTGTGACCTATATAGCAGTAGATTGCAGCTCGTCTGAAAGTGAATTTGAAGCCCCTCCAGCCAATGAGCCTCACTCATGGTGGTTTAAAAAAGTGGTTTAAAAAAAGGCCACTTACTTTATTCCTGAATTCCCCAGCTATTGTAGCATAGTACTGAAGCCTGTGTCCCAATTCTTGTAATAGCTTTGGTCGTTCCTCTGCTTCTTGATAGCGCATTTCAATTGGAGTACCTAATTTCTAGAAAAAGCAATTTCTACGTGTTTCTGTGATGCATTAACATCCATTAATGTTGTTTAGCACAGTGGTTTGGAATGCTTGCTTTTTGGGCATATTAACAGACCTACCTTTAAATCCTCTAATTTTTCTACATACACCTGCTTTTCTTCATCTTCACCCTCTTCATACAGCCAGCCTTCTGTCTCTGCCAGGAGGGCAGAGAAT
>VZTN01025345.1:0-53505 GCA_013400515.1 Erpornis zantholeuca | reverse complement strand
TACAGCCCCAAGAGACTTACAGTTGCTTGCTGGTTAGAGGGGGAGCTGCTTTCAGAAGCAGCTTTCTCTTTGTTGGTCTTTTCCTGCTCTTTGAGAGCCTCCAGTATCATCCTCCAGGCAGGCAGCATTTGAGTGGCCGCCTCATCTCCTCTTGCAGCGTGATCCCGTAATATATCTCTCACCTCATCCCACACCTCTGATGAAAAGTGGTGTTCGTGTTTCATGCAGGCAGTTTGGAAGTTGCCCAATTCAGCATAATTTTAAGAGATTGGGGAGGCACAGACTTTCCATGTTTTTCAAGTAAATGAGACATGAGTTCAAAAACATGGCTATCCCATGAGGACTGTCCAGCCCCCAAGTTCCCCTTGGCTCACCTTGAACTCTGACTGGATTAATTGCTGGCCAGATTTCCTGCTTCTTTCAGCAGCATTTCAAGTTCCACGGGGCTCACCGACAGATGAACAGTTAGGTGTATAATAAGATCCTCACACAGGGCACCATTTGTCGGTGATTGAAACACGGACTCCGCCAGGTACATGCAAAGCCACTTTTATTGTACAAGGCACATTCTTATATAATGTTCCAAACAGTTCAGCAGCCACAAACTTCAGCTTCTAGGATTACATCTTTTGCATCAGATTACAATCTCTTAACCTAATCTCCAGTTAACTATCCTAGTTTTTGTCTCACCTCCTGTCCTTTTGTTTTGCCTACTGCCAGACTTGGCATGCCTCTTTCCCCCAAGGACCCACGCCAACAAAAACCATTCATGACATTCTGAATCCCCACATCAGTGAGGGCTCAAAAAGACAGTTTGAAGTGCTCACATGAGCAGGGAATTGAAACATGGAGTTTGGCTGTGAGAGAGAGTGAGAAAACACAAAGTAAAACTTTTCACTGTCTCACTGGGCAAAAAGGACAAGAGACTTACTTATTATTTTCAAAATAATACTTGGAACAACTGAACCATCAAAGAAGTTATTTGAAGACTTGACCTGGACAGAATAAGACTCTAGAGGGACTCAGTAATTGTGCTTAAAATTGAAAAAAAAAAATGGGGCTAATGAGCCTTATGTTTCAGATGTAAAATCTCTGACACTATGCATATCTTTGGAGATATTATGGAGCCCCTAATTAAAACCGAGAGCTGTTTGTGGGATTCCAGAGTGCAAGTGACATTATTGAGAGAAACTGATCCAGCCCTGGAGAGATCAGCCAGCATTACAAAGAGGTCACTGCTGAGTGCTCAGACAAGTATAACACATGTCACTGGCTGCCAGTGAGGAGAGGGCAGTGCCCAGCGATGTCTCTGGAATACAGCGGGCTGGGCATGTTGCACAGAGCGCCACACAGAAGGGCTGCTTGCAAAACCTTTATAGCCCAGAAGGGAGGGTCTGGTAACCGCTATAACCTACTGCCCACAGCGGGCACTGAGGGATGTGCCTGTGCAGACTCCCAGCATTTCTCTTAAGCAGCCACCCAGTAGCTCCAGTAAAGGTCTGGCATTGTTTATACAACATACGCTGAACATGTGGGAGACAGGCTTGCCTGGGCAGAGCCACGGAGCATATCCTCTGGCCAAGCATGAATGCCCACAGCAAACACTGTCAGACAGTGAGCTGGCAGGAAAATAGCCCTGGGGGGGAAAAAAATCAAACAGCCTGGACAGGTCTGTTTGCTTTCAATAACAGGAACGTGTACAGCCACCCCAGCTCATTGCCCCAGCTCCACAGAGACCAGCTTCCTTGGAGCAGCTTTCTAGGCTTTTGGGAGCCCTAAGTGCAAAGGGGGTGAGGTTACAGGCTTTGATGTGGAGCAAAACAGTGGTGAAATGTGATTTGAGTCTGAATAACGGAAGAAAAACTCTGCCTAAGAGAAATTCCAGGGAGTGAAGTTAAAAAAAGCAGGAGACAGAGCTGGATGTGAGTAAGACAGAAGACATTACCGTCATGCTGGACATGGTATGCTGCATAAAATAGTGCATGACAACAGGTCAGAAGCTTGGTGTGAGTTTCAGGGCTACATCTGTAATCGCCAGTTGTGCACAAAGTCCCATGACAGAGAGGAAAGAGGGATCATAAGGATGTCTGTCTGACCCTTCCATAGCCTCTCCACTTTCAGTTGAAATGCAGAGAGAATGTGATGCTCCTGGGCCCAGAGGGTCAGGGCAGCCTCTTACCAGCCTCTGCACTAGCTTCACATGAATCCTCAGTGTCAAAATCACTAGGGTTGTCATTTCTAAAGCATTATAGACAGATACAGGGCACAGGAAGCCTGAGAGATTAGAGATTCAAGTCAGACAAACCCCTAAAGATGCTTGTTGTTAAGTGGTGTCATTTATTGTTATAACCCATGGCACTGGCCAGATGTTACCAACCCTGCGGTGTGAAAGAGCCCCAGCACCTGACACCACCCTCAAGCCCAGGAGGAGGTTACAAAGGCATTCAGCTTGTAAGGTCTTAGACAGACAGGAGACTCTGCTAGTCGAGACTTCCTCTCTGAGACTGTATATAACCTGCCACATCAGATCCACCACAGCCTCAAAAAATCATCTCTTTTTCTCAGGAAGGGGCAGCCAGTTGCAGTGACACCAGGAGAGAACAGCGCCAGATGCTGCTGCCAGAACAAAGCCAAACTGAAAGATCTCCCAATAGGAAACAGCAGAGCTGCAGATGAGTCAGGAGAGAACTAGAGGTCAAAACAGCGCAGGGTGACTCAGGGGCTCTCCTGACTTACTGAACTGAACAGTTAAAAAGGCATATTTAATTATTGCTTGTTTCATGTAAACATTTGTTGTTCGTGGGTGTTTGGGCAATGAAAGTATAAGGAAAGGTAGGACGCTCTGGCACAAGACAACTGGACATGTCCCTGTTATACATCTTACCTACCAACATGGTTGAAAGCTAGTCCCTGGAAGACACTCTGCCTGATGGCTGAGAAGCATGACTACAGCATCATCCACAGCTGTAATACCTCTGAAAAGAGCTTTTTTTCCAATAAGGAGCTTGTTTCATTTTTACAAACAACGATGGGCTTTTTGGCTCTTGCTCAGCATGTGTTACCTGGCATGCCAGGCATTCCCAGCAGCCATGAGGAGAGTCAAGCAATGAGGAACTGCTCTGTGTACTGAGCTGAACTTACTTTCTTGTTTTTCCAAGTCTCAGCAGACAGGTAAATTTTTTAAAGGTACTTGTTTCTAAATACAACATGTAACTCGTATTGCTGCAGTCTATCCATCTAGTGTGCTGTGCTTGTGGGTACACAGTTACCAGTATCAGTTAACATGAATGAGAAAAGGAAAAGGAAATACATGTTTTTCTGTCAGATACAGAATGATTGAAGTTACAAGATTTCAGGGTATTCTGCAGTTTTGAAGCTCACAGTTCCTTGCCTGCTTAAATAAAGAGAAGTGGAGCTAAATGATACATTTCTGCAAAATTGAAAATGCACAAACACAGGAGAGTGACAAAAAGAGAGAAGGCTAACTGGAACCAGTTTCCCAATATGTGCAAGTTACTTGATCTTGGCCAACAGAGCCTGGAGCTTCAAGCTCTTTAGGCACTCTGGAAAATTTGCTCTGGATATGAAACACACTTACTGGGCAGCTGCAGTGCTGGTCAATTCTGTGCTGCAGCCAGCCCTGGGGAAAGTGAGGTCTCTCGGTGACTGCAGCCAGCACTCTGGGCAGCTTCCAGTCCTCCACTCCTGCCAACAGTAAATAAAAGCATAATGAAATAAGAACAGCTAATGCTAACGCCCAAAAGCTGATGTTGGAACGTGGAGCGTGAGACCAGAGAAATGCAAGTAGCCTCTCCTCCCTACTGCAAAGAACTTGCAGCTCAGGCACATCCCGAGCCAGGCTGATTTTCTGTGTATTCAGTAGCTCCCAGAGGGTTTTCCCTTCCATGAATTCGTTCAGCCTTCTCTCAGGCTGCACTACTGATCAATGTTTTCTACACAGGCAGCCACACCAAAGAAAAAGAGAATCAATACTCACTTTGGGGATGGCCTCCCCAGTCCTCAGCCATTCCTTCATGTGTTCTTGTGTTAACAACCACATGTAAGGGATAGGAACGAGATGAGCAGCTGCCAGCAGGCCCTGTGCCATAGAAATTTCCAAATAATGTTTTTCCTCTGTCTCTTAGGGACACAGAATGCAGCTGACACTCCTATCCTGTTATTACACCTTTATCTGTGCATACAATGCATCTGGCAAATACACATTGAAGTAAAGATAAGAAAAAAATTAAAAATTAAATCTCACAAATGAAACCAAAAGACTAAATCAAGGAGAAAACTGTGTTGCTGATTTTTTTTTCTGCACATATGTGTATATTAGTATTTAGTAATATGCAGAAATTACAGATGTGACTTAAGCCTTCTAAGACTTTATGTTAGTTTTTCCCTCTGCAAAATAAAATTCTCAGTGCAGAATGCATGGCATGAAAGAAGTACAAATTGTGATGATGAGATGGTCAGTATTATTGACATTTTTCCTTTTATATTTGAATTTGACAGAACTAGGTAAACACCTTTCCTAAAAGAATGAGCCCAAAATTAATTCAGTTGAGTTACTGAGTGAAAGAATGAATTATTTTCTTAATTTCCCTTAGGAAAGAAAGGTCTCTGCATTACTCATATGTGCCATCAAATTAAAACGGTGTGAAGAAGTTACTCAGCAATGAAATGTTTTGGAGTAAATGGGAAACAAAGGTTAAAAATCCTCCTCTGAGCAGCCAAGAAGAAAATTCCTTTGTGATACTTGTAGGTGACATAATCTTGGGACAGCCTTTCTGTAGGTGTGGGCCTTCTTTGTATGTTCCCCAGGAGAAATCTGCACATCATTTGCCAAAATGGCTGTAGATTTATGTCTTTGTTTTCTTAGAAATATGAATCTTTGTCTATTTATTGATTTTCAGTCTCGAGTTAAACATTACAATCATGTCACACATCAGTCCTTATAAGCTTGCCACAGACTTTCAAGCTCTTTCCTTAAGTTCCTATTTTCTAGCTGAATTGAAGCATGTCTTCTGCAATTAAAAAAAAAAAAAGAAAAAAGAAAAAAAGTAAAAATCAAGCATTGATTTAAAGATATCAGGTGCTAGAAAATTGTCAGACAGAATCCGATTCCTGGTCCGAGTTGTCTCATGGTTTTCCTCATGTGGTTCATCAGTCCCTGGGCATCTGTGAACTCTCTCTAATGTGATCATGAAATGTGATTGAGGAAATGAAGTTCTTGGTCTCTACGTAGCAATTAACCTGTGTAAAATGTCCTTGAAAACCTATATTTCCATTGAAAGAAGTTGAGGAACCTATAAATTTTAAAAATTACTTACCTAGTATCACAAAGTGCCAGAACTAGACCCTTCAGAGAACAGTGCAAGAAGTTTCATATTCTGCAATTATATAGTAATGTATCAGAAGGGGACATTGTTCCTACCCCAACCTTTCATGAAGCTTGTTTATGCCTCGAAGCACAAGTTTATGTCACTTACTTTTTGAGACAACTTTCATTCCTTGCTGTAAATGAGGGTGGCTTATTGGAAAACACTGGATTAGTGGTCAGTTTTCTAAACCCCAGCACAATGTCTGACATCCCTTTCTTCAGCATTATCCTACAATAAACTACTAATTCCAGCCCATAGTCATGTATAAGCTGAAAATACTACAGAAATATATGGTATCATAGAAACAACAATGTTGCTCTGTGTCAAAAGAAGTTAATATTTGCCCATTTTTCACACTGATATCCTGACCTTACCTGGTGAGTCAAAGATCAGATGTGTCATGCTGGAAGCTGCCTCCACAGGCACTGGGGAGAAGAGGCTGAGTTGTGACACAGTTTCAAATCCACCTTGGTGGAACTGTAATCAGACACCTGTGTGGAAACCTCAGCAACTTCCCTGCTGCTCCTTTGTCTGAGGTCCAGTCTCTTTCAGTTTTGATCCATGTACTGGCCTGCTTTCACTGCTGGGTGCTGGACACCTGATGCTCCTCATCTCCTTGGTCCTGATGACATTATTAGGCATGCTGGTCAGGCCCAGCCTTTGGGAGGGAAAGAAAAATTAGAAGTGAAATAGATTTTGAAGCAGGAAGCACTTTTCCCATGTTGAAGAGTCACAATAGTTCCAAAATGAGAAGGCATATTTTTAGTGATTAGCTGCAGTTAATCCTAAGAATGCTTTAGGCTTTGTAATAAGTCAAACACAATATCCTCTCCTCCACAGAGAAGTGAGACGTGGAGTTTCAGAGTGGGAGAACAAAAGGATTACAAATGAGGTATTTGCAATAATTCCTCCACAGCGGCGATACACGCTACATAATATTTCCCCCTAAAACAAAAATCTGCCTTGAATAAAAGGAAGGAAATGACATTAGGAGAAAGAAGTCATATCTACAAACTGCATGTAAATCAGAAGTTCATTAGGGGAGTATGCAGAGAAGATTTTGGAATGTAATTTTGCTACCAACTAGTTTTCACAAGAATGAAGTAAGGCTTTCAAAAGCATCATTGGTGTAAGTAATTCAAATTACCTACTCTACCTGATACTATCTCTTCCCACAGAGATTAAAAAGCACTTAAATTTTTACCCACTTTGTTACAGAAATCCCCAAGGAAGGTTTCAATCCATTTACAAGCATTGCTGTGAGGAGAAAAGATTCCAGAGGTTTTCAAAATGACCTCTAGCACATCTAGAGTTAAAAGCTTCTTACAGGTATTGTCTCTGTATCCTAAAGTTCTTTGTTCAGAAATTTACCACTTGGTCACAGTAAAAAACCCACTCTGGACCAAAACTCAGTCTACAAGAGTTCAGCTAAGAAACAACGATTCCTGGTGCTTTGTCCCCTTCTTTTTGCTAGCACTGAAATGGAAAAAAAATAGTGTGTTCTACTGTTTCCAAGCATGAATGTACTCCTATTACTCAGAAAATTACTTTAATTTTACAATGAGAAGGTGTAGGCTTATAGCTGAGATTGCTGACGGCGTTTGAAGCATCAGGTGAGCTCCACCACACTGGTGGCCAAGAATGGCTCAGCCATCATTCAGAGGCATGCACACTCTCCTAGGACACCTCCTATGTTGTAGCAGTCCAAAGCCTTGCTTTTTTTTAGGCAAACCTCCCTCTGGCACCCACAGGGGTGTGTTCTAGCAAGGGTCATTAGGGAAGGTATCACTTGGTTTCTGTCCCTCCCCATAGCAGGTGAGACCCACGCTTTGCAGTGTGGCAGAGAACTCTGTAGAGACACAAAAGCCCTGGGACATCTTATCCCTCTCACAGCCCAGAGCAGAATTTAGGAATGTGGCTGTGTTTTATTCTGGCTTGCCATGGAGCCACACCAGGCTTGGCTGCTTGCAGAGTTCTCCAGCAAGGCCACTCCTCAGGGGAGCTGAAAGGGTTGTGGATTGGGGCAGATGAGAGCTGGCCTGGCTTCAATCGAAACCATTTCTAGAAAGGGTTTTGTACTGACAAGGCGTTCACTTTGTTTCACATTCTGCTTTGTGTGCTGAAGTTTGAGCAAATCCAAACAAAACAAAGTAATAAAAAAAAAATTAAACATGAAGATGCAGAGGAGGAAGACTGTGTGGAATAAAAAGGCTAAAGAATGAAACTTATAAGCTCCCTTACAAGGGCTACTGCCTGCTGTGCTTTGAAACCTACAGGTGAAAATCCAGGCATTCTCTGAACCAGGAGAGCTCTGCTTTCAGCTTTGGTGTACCTAGCCTTCCAGGTAAGGTCACTACTTTGCTGTCTTTACAGGTCCTGCAGCTTGACATGCCTGCAACGTTCCTGCAGATCACAGCAGCTGCATGAGGAACACATGCCTTCCTGAACAGAGCAGGAGGGAAGGGGCAGCAGAGAAGCTGGCAGAAGATGGTCTAGTGGAAGGTGTCCCACCCATGGAACCAGACGATGTCCCTGGGTGTTGGAACCAGATAATCTTTCAGGTGCCTTCCAACTCCAGCCGTTCTACCATTCTATGAAAAGACACCACGGTGTTGAAGTGGGCAAATGTCTGTATTACTGTGTCTGGCTGCTTCCTGTCCTAGCTGAACCTTGCTGCCTGTGTGAATACACAGCTAAATAAAGGCTAACTATGCAACTGACCAACAGCAGACCAGCAGAAAAGGTGATGTAATCAGAGTCTCCTGGCAGCTCACAGCCATCTGAGAGAGAAACTTGCTCACCAGCTTCTCTGGGCCTGGCGCAAGACAGAGTCTCAGCCCAAAACATGGCCTCAAGAAAGACCTGGAGCTACTGAAAATGGCTGTGTTGTATTAAAAACTGAGGAAATCACAGAGCTAGAGGGACAAATACACAAATGCCTTAAGATACTGCATAAAAAAAAAAAAAAAAAAAGGCAAAACAATTAGTGTTCTTCCAGCACTGCCTCTTGCATTTACTCCAGCATGCTATATTTGGTATGGTTGTTTCTGTAGGAGAGCTACTCTCTGACAAGTCCTCATGTAGAAGCAGCAAACCTCCAGGGAGTTTAAGGCAGCTTTTATTTAGACCCACACTTTGTTATGATACCAAGTTTAGCCTCAGTCGTGCTGCTTAGTGAAATCCCAGTGTCTCTGTCTCTTCACAAGCCAAGGGTCCACATTTCTTTGTTTTTACCGATTTCACAGCATGACTGTCCATGCAAAACTCTGCTCCTGTTAATCCAAATCTTCGACTGTAGCTCAGATGTCTGCCAATGGAGGGAGAGGGTGGTGGCAAAGACAGCATGCAATGTACACTGAAGGGGACAGGAACATTGTGTAGTTGTCAGCACAAAGAAAGGGAGGCTCATCTTGCAGCAGCGATATTTGGGACAGAAGGCTGGAAGATCAATTTAACTCCTTTGATGTGTCATATCTTGCTGGTAAAGGTTTAAATGCTATTTCTGTCTGCCACATTGATTTTCATTATCCTGGATCCTCTTCCTGAGGTGAAGAATTTCTCTCAGCGAAATTTTCTAAACTTTTTTAGCTTGTGGTAATATTATGTTTTAAATTGCAACACAAATACCTGCACACATATATGTACCAGCTCATATTATTTGTAGGAAATCTGTGTATGTTACTGTGTAATTTTAGCTTTCTATGACAGCAGCATTTAAATTTTGGATTTTCTTCAAAAAAAAGAAAAAATAAAACAAATCATAGCTCATCCAAATTGCGAGTACGACACCCTGTCCCATCTGCTTCTATTCCATTAATCTGGAAATTGGGAGGCATTAAGTGACGCAAGACATCTGAATCTGCCCCCTCAGAAGCTCTGACAGCTCAGAACATTGTACGTTCTCTGTTATTGTTCCAAAATATCAGCTGGCACACTCCAAAACTATTTAAGAAATACTGATTTAATCATATACTCCCTCACATTTTTGCAAATGCCATCTTTTACTGTGACTGTTAATATGCTGAGTGGGACAATGGTGGTGTTTCGCTGCTCTAAAGAAAAAATTTTTCCTCATAAATTTCAGGAATGGCTTCTTTCTGCTGTTTTAGCTATTTCATGTAACAAATAATCTTTGCAACAAGAGAGTTTGGCTCATCATGCAGATTTGTGTTCCTTATAAGTGGAAAATAATAGCAGACAGTCTTCCCCCAGTGTCAGTGCTTTTATTCCAGTCAAGGTTGATGAAATACTTCTTGAAGAGAAATGCACAAATCAGCCTGTGCAGAAAACCTGAGGAAGATGATGAGCACAAGCTCGGGGGTGACATTCTGCTGTAGCGCAGTCCCTTCCCTGTGACACTCGGGGTTTGGCTGGTGGTGTTTGGTAGGAAACCAATGAAAATTCTTAAGGCTGAGATGAAAACCATGCATGGTGTTACTGCTGGAAGAGCTGTTTGGAGGAGCCTGAGTGTTCCCAGAATAGTACAGTTTCTCTAACATAGCTACAAGCAACACATCAAGCTCCAAAGAGTTTCTTTTTTTAGGCTTGGATCTAAGGAGGTGGAGGGGGGACAAGGAGTAGAAGGCTGACAATGACAAGCAGACATTTGAAGGAAAGTAATACATCTACTAAACTCTTAAAGACTTACAGCATAAAGTCTTGGCAATCCCATCACTTTCCCCAAATATAAAAATGCCAGGATTTTGGTGTCGTTAGAAAAAAAAGGAACAGCACAACGCTTACAACTACAACATGGCATTTTGCAGCATTGTAATAATAACAAATGCAACCATATCTGGAAATAAATGACATAAGTGCTGGATAAATAAATAAATGAAATAGTCTCAGGATTTTATGCCCCTGGGATGCATTTTTGAAGGGATTACTTGGGTGTTTATGTTTTTCACTGCTCCTTGAAGAGTTCACTTTCCTGAGCAGTCTGGTGAATGCAGTTCAGCATGTCTCAGCACCTCAATGGAAAGATCTTGTGGTTAGATTCAAACATTTCATTTTCTTGGGCATTAGGTACTTCCTTACCCTCTAGACAGCTTTTTTCTCTGGCTTACAGCTCTGGGTTTCCCTACTGTCTTGGTCATGTGCAGAAAATACAATCCAATTACTTCTTCCGTGTGGAGAAGATGCAGAGAGTCAGCAGCGATAGATAGATCCCTGCAGGGCAGAAAGACCCATCCTCTGCAAAATAATGAACCCTGTAGCAAAAGGAAAAGAAAAAGAAATAAAAAAACTTGGAAAAACACAGCTTACAACTAAAGACCCCACAGCCCTGAGTGAACTGAAGTTGAAAGTTCACATAGTTTTGAATCATTGCTCGAGGCTCTCTTCAGAGTCAAAGGGATCTCAGCTCATACACTGGTTATACATTTAATCCTGACTTAGCAGCTGCAATCAAGTCAAAAGTTTTTACTGTTTGGGAGGGTTTTGAGTGAAAGCTGATGCCGCGTGGGGCGAGATAGAGCTTTCTTCAATTCCACAGACCTGAAATAATCAGTACCACAGTGTGAGCTCCACTTCATTCAGATGCAGTGTAGGCCAAAACTCTTTTCCTAGTCCTGGATATTCTTCTCAGATGTGAGAGCCTGGACATTTCTGAAGCAAACACTGCCATTATCAATCACAGCAGCACCTGAGCAAGTGATTTGATTTTAAAAGTGATGAAATGGAAACTGTTGTTTTTCACCTCTGAACATCAGACACTGTGTTCACAGCTTTCTCTGGAGGGAGGCATTTGATATTAGCCACTGTTTTGCAATTTTTCCTCTCTTCCTATGTGTTATGAATGTGGGTGCAAAAATCTAAGTGCCATTGTTGTTTGCAATAAGAAACATTGAATATCCACTCATCACTGCTTCACCATGATCACATTAATTATAAAAACAGGTAATGGGCTGCCTTTGATGTCATTGCATTCATTATAATGATTTCTTTGCCCACTATGGAAATCAGGATATTTGAGAATCTTCTTAGTGGAAGCAGTTCCATTTGGGTATGTATAAAATTGGTGGTCTTGCAAAACGATGTCTGACTATCGATTTTTGAACTCCCTCCTCCCCAAACCAAATTTTATGAGTTACAGGTCTGTGAAATAAAAACAACATTCATCATGCAGCAGAGCACAGCTTGGGAAACCTTCCCAATGCTTTTTGCCCAACTTGCAGATATGGTGATGTTTACTTTCTCTGCTTACCCAGAAGCCTGAACAGATATTATAAATTCAAGCACCCTCTCCACATTGCATGTGTGCTGGTGTAATTCACGAGCAGCAGCACATGCTGTGCCCTCAGCAAAACCTGTGCTGGGTGATGGCAGCCTTGCCCCCACAGAGGAGCAACTGCATCTGCAGATGGTTTTAGAGAAACCAGAAGGTGGCAGAAGAATAAGACTCTGAGACTGTAGCCACCTCTACCCAAGCGACCTGAACATCAAAAATGGTTTTTTTTCTGGAGAAGCTGACAAATGCATTTGAAATACACATAGGGGTATTTTTCAGCCAGTTTAAGCCATGGAGGGGAAGTTTTGTGGGTTATAGAATAGGTGAGTGCAGTTTCAAAAACCTCTACCCTCTTTTCATAGTCTGATGTCTAACAGTGGTGAATTTATTAGCCTTTCCATAAGGCTAATAAGCATAAGCTTATTAGGAATAAACATCTGTTTCCATCCATGATGGACAGACTGAATTGCCTCCAAGACTGCTGACCCTCCCCTGTTAAAAGTCATTGGCAGCAGCTGAGCAGGATCAGACTATGGTGTGGGGTTTGTGTGAAGAGCAACCTGCCACACACACATCCTCGCCCAGACAAGTTGCATCGCATGGATCTCATTTCTTTAGGGATTCAGACTCTAAAAATATTTTATTTTTGCCCTCTTTATTCTATGCATTTCATTCAGCTGTGCTTCAATCACTCTCTGCCATCCTTTCTTGCTCTTGTGAGGCTGGAGAAGTCATAAATATGGCAGGTCTCTTTGAGCGTTAATGCTGGATGCTATCCATGACTGCTGAGCTGCAATATGTGAGCCAGCGATACCACAAAGAGACAGTTTATATTCCTTTCCTATTACATATTTTTAGTGTGTAAATCCACAGAGCAGAAGAAATTTATAGCCAAGTGAGTGGTCACAGGGAAAGTAATCTCCATATAAAGCAGTGGCAGATACCTCTCTCTGTCTGGACTCCTTCTATTGGGAAGTTTCCCACCAGGCTGAATGAAACCTTCAACCACTGGTGTTCTTTTCTTGTGCATCATTTAAGGACGGGGGGTCACTGACATTGTTTATCCATTATTCATTTAGCAGTGCCTCTGGGAAGTAACTTAATGTCGTGTATTTTTCACTTACATGAATTGCAATAAACTGGTTTCTTCTTCAACCCTGCCTGCACTGGGGAAATTTTCTAAGTTGTTTTACAGCCAGCATAGCTTAAACTGTTTGGAGGCTGCAGCAAGGACCTGGTTATAGACAGTGTGAGGCGAGTGATCAGTTTTTACCTATGTGGCTTCAGACCGTGGCACGGGGTACCCTTATTAAAAAATGAACTATTAAGACAACATAACCCAGAAATATTTTGGCTTTGTTGAAATACGCAGTATTTGTCTCCCTGGGACTGCAAGTGCTTCTATTCCACAAATTGCTCATTCTCCCTTGAAAGGACTGGCTTTCAGTGGGAGATTTGAGTTTTTCTTGCTTTGCTTTTCTAGCCTTCTTTAAAGCAGGGTATTTTAAGTCAATATATCACTAACAAGCCCAGATGAGATTTCAGTGCAGCCTTTACTGTCAGAATCAAAATTACATGAAGTACTGCATTTTGAGGCAGTGATATGTGTGCAGTCAGGAGGAGGTAGATTCTGATCTGGCCGGGTGAAATGCTCCCAGTTAAATCCCATCACATGCGAGCCTCTGTGCAACCTACACACTTGGGCACTAATAAAACCGAGGGGCTGGAAAGAGAAAAAAAATATCTCTGGGTGTAATAGGAAGGATGGGAATTAATCACAGCTGAAAACATGGAGCAGAAAAGTGTGGTGGATATCCAAGAGACAGAGATGGTAGATCCTTTATTGCAGGATGGCAGCTGAGGAGAAAGAGGAGGTGCTACACAGAAGGGAACACCCACGTCTGTCCTCAAGACCTCCTGGTCTTGACATGAGCAGTATATGGGTCATTGGATGTGGTGGATTAAAAATTATCCTGTAGGTACAAAGACACATTTCCTGAAGAAGTGAAAATTGCTGAATTTCAGCTGGAGTCAGATGCACATACTTCACTCCTTTAGACAGTCTCCAAAAATAGTAGAAGCAAGGTGGGTTGTTCAAGCATGAGTCCAAGTCTTTGTGTGAAAACACTTCCCTTGGCACGGGAGGCATTTCTACCTCAGGATAAGGCATGGCTGGGTAAGGGTAGTGGAGATCATGCTCAGGGGGCCACGATCAGTCAGACATGCCCAGCCTGTCCTGGGAGCACCAGAAAACCCTGCTTTGCCTGCAGCTCCCGAATCCTCTCCGGACTGGGCTTCCAGCATGAGGAGGCAGGGGCTGTGCTTGGCAATGTGCCAGGAATGAGGACACAGGGAAGAGAAGAAGAAAGGCAGTCTCAGTCTTTATCAAGCCACTTTCCTCCTGAGAACTGATCATGGGCTCCCTGTGAAATCAGAAAGCATGTGGTCATGCAAAGGGGCACTAGGACCATCCCAAAGGAGGGAGAGAGCCTCTTCCAAAGCAGATATTGTCTGTGTTTCCCTTCAGTGCTCCCATATTTTCTCAGGGTTACACTCTCTTCTCAGGCTACCCCTGGAGTGGGTTTGGCTTCCAGGGTTCCCATAACTTTGGAGGACAGTAAAAGGCAACTGGAACTGTTCTCTGACTTCTGCAAAGGGGCTGCTTGGTCACTTTTCCCTACACCTTTTTTTTCCAGGGCCAGTCATAAACAACATTCAGTAGTTTGTTGGCAAAGCTGCAAACCCAGGTTTAAATCAGCTCATGAGGACCTCTCCTTGTACGGAGAGGAACCAGCTTGTTCACACCTCCACATCCTCTACCTGACCAGGAGAATTCCTGATTCCCAAGGTGGAATTTCTGCCTGGGCAAGTGGCCCAACACAGGACCCTGACCTGTCTGCTGTGGAATGCCCCTGGAAGGAAGTGCCTATCTCTCTTCTCTGCTCCCCTGTCTCCCAGCCAAACCAGCCTCACACCTCAGGGTCAAAGCCTGGTGCTCAAATTTAGGGTGCTATGCACCCTTGAGCTCTGCAGTGAGTGCAAAGGATGCCTGAGGGTACATGTCACATTTCCATCACCCCTGAATTAGTTTCTGTGAAAAACAGTTTTGTACTCACAGACACTTGAGGGTGTCATGTCCCTCCTTTGCCTTGCCTCCCAGAAGCTAAGATTCCCACATAAAATTCAAATTAAGATGGTTTTGGTGGGATACTCAGTAAAAAAGCATGTTGAATGGTGAGACAACAAATCCTTTCTGTCTCTGAGAAATGACTGTATGTGGTCCTCAGTGCTAGACTGCCCAGATTGTCTGCTGTCTAATGAACCCTTATCTTGCCTCTACCAAACATTTGACTATAATCAAGGCTTTACACATTTGCTTTGGTCTATTCTTACTCCAGCTG
The DNA here is from genome assembly GCA_013400515.1 of Erpornis zantholeuca. Taxonomy (NCBI): domain Eukaryota; kingdom Metazoa; phylum Chordata; class Aves; order Passeriformes; family Timaliidae; genus Erpornis; species Erpornis zantholeuca. The sequence continues at coordinate 38,488 of VZTN01025345.1, read as the reverse complement.
ACAGTGTGCTGAGAACTGCCTTACTAGTTCTCTTGAGGCATTCCTGGTGGCTCTCCAAGTTACTAAATCAGACTGCATGCAGATACTCTCAGATCTGGTGGCTTAAACACAACTTCCATGCCCTCCCTTGGTTGAATTGAGGGACGGGGAACAGGGGATTACTCTGACCACTGTGACAAAGGCAGCAGGCCCCTCTTATTCTTGCATAGCCACTGCTCAGCTTCAGGTTTACAGTGAGCTCAGCTCTCTCTACGCAGCCATGAAGCTTATGGGCAGCACAATACATATCATGAACTGTCATAAAACTTCCCTACATTTTCTCCATGGCAGACAGATGTGTAGGTGGGGTTTTTTTTGGTCTCAGAAGCCTGCAGCTTGATGATTCACCAGCACAAGCTTTGATGACTCCTACCCTCCAGTGCTGTTTCCTGCTCTATGGTTACACTGGTTGGTTGTGGTGCCCAGCTGGCAAGCTGAGGGGAAACCTGCAAAGAGAGGGTGTGGGGGCCAAAGGACGCTGGCAGTGAACAGAGAAGGCTGTGTCTGGTGTGTATGCTGCACGTTAGGCACTACATTCCTGTGGCATGCTGAAATGTGGGTGTGTGAAACCCTCTTGAGGTTCTGCTGGAAGCTGCTTGTGCCTTCCCATCCTGGCCATGGGGGTTGCAGTTCCAGGTGAAATCAAAGATCAAGGTTTTTCCCAGCATCTGGACTGTGCTACCCCAGCCTCCTGCTGTGTCCCAACTGGAGGTACAGCTCCAGCCATGGCCCTGTGAGAAAGGGGTTGCAGGTGATCCTGCTCTGCCACAGGCAGGCATGCACACAGCCAAAGCAGGGAATGGCAGCAGCACACCAGTGTTAGCCGCCTCAAAAAGGGCAGGTCCTCCCCACAGGGAAGGTAGGCTGCAGTGAGCCGTAAGTGGGAATTTGAAGCACACACATAATATCCACATAATAATTATGGATAACATAACATCAACTATGCTGAAGAGCAAACAGCAACATTCCTTCCCACAAATGCAAGGTTAATACTTTTTATCCAATTTATTGGCTATGCTTAATTTACATTCTTTTTCATTTGGCTGTGAAAATACTCACATAAGTGTGAATAGCAAACCCCATTTAAATACCTGTATTTATTTTCAATCTTCTCCTTTCAGTGAAATTGTTGGTGGCAGACAAACTTCTGATGGACAGTTTGCATACACATCTGTGGGTTTTTTTCATCTGTTATAACCATAAATTATTTCATAGCCAGATACTGCCTAAACTTAATTGTTTACATACCAACTGGGGACAGATAATGTGTAGCCTAGGCTTTATTTAGCAACTTAAACTAAAATGTTACTGAGTGGTTGGTAGACATAACATTACATTGTAAGGGTTTTTTTTCCCCCTTGCCTTATAATATTTTACTTTGATTAAAGCTGTACTGAGGTAAAATTGCACATCTCACGCAAAAAGCAATTTACCTCAGCTCTTATTGAAGTTAACCGTACTTATTTGTCCTAGCATAATGTATTTTTCTAGCTGCATTCTAACTGCAGTGCTTTATCATATGAACCAAGCTAGATTTAATCAAACTCAGTTTGTGTTGTGAATTTTAGGACATTTGTTCAATTAGTTGGAATAAAAGCAAAACATTTGGAAGAAAGGTTAAAGTTGAAAAAGGCTCTCGCTGAGCTGGGCACTCAGTGTTCCTTCTGCATTTTTTTCATCCCCAAATACTTCTCATGCTTGGAAAGGCTCCCCAGTCCTTTTGGTTTTTTCTCTTTTTCTCATATTGCTGGTGATGCTCATGGGATTGGGAAGAGAAGAGTTATTTTATCAGGATTCAACAACCAAGGGTATGATCTGAGCATTTTTCCTCCTGTTGTGTCTGTCATGAGCTTTTTCTGGGCTCTGATGGATGGGACCACATTCAAGCTGGGGCTTTCTTAATGTGTTGGAGTCCACCGGGAAGCCACAGTGCTGCTACCCAGTTCCTCTCTAGGCTTCCCAGTGCCCCTCAACTGCTTTCCCATTACTCTCCTTGTTGCCACCTGGTGGAAAAATTGCCATAAATCACTTGTGTTGGCCCTTCAGACCTGTGTGTGTAGTGCAGGAGCTGAGGGAGATCGGGGAGAAAGGTCAGACCTAATGCCCCTTTCCAGCAAGCAAATTATGTTCTCCTCTCATCTCTCTATTGTTTCCCCTAAAATGGCTTGTTTGCACACATGCAAGGTATTTTGGGCTATTAGAATGTTTTTACTGTGTTGTCCTGCCCATGAAATACAACGTCCATTAATTATTATCATATTACTTTTATTAAGAAAATTTTATGCTTGTTGTTACTACGTCTTATTTTCCGTATCTGGGAATTCTTACCTAACTTGGCTTGGGCTCTCCATCCTGAGTGATTTGAAAAGGCCATGGTAAAAAAATTGAGAGAAATAAAAATGTCTTAGTGAAGTCAGAGTCCACTCTCTCAACTGAGAAGCACGGTGTTTTTATATTTTGAGACAGTTTCTCAGACAGCCAGACAAGGTGACATTAAACAAATCACACTAATTACAACACAATCTCTGTAGAGAGATTTTACAGGATTGCTAATGCTTGGCAGGGGCTGTCAAGTACTAATGTTTCAAAAAAGAGCATTTCCAGCATTCACTTTTTTCGGTGCTTAGGGAAATTATGGAGCCTGTTGAGCTCCCTTGTTTGTGCCAAGGGAAGCAGAGCCTAGCCCAAGTACAGAGGCAGGGAGGGCTCAGGGACCAGGGTTCAGGCCATGGCTTTCACACAGAGTTAGACTGCACTATGGCCCCAGACAGATGGCTCCTCAGTGTACCCCATGCCAAACAAAATCAGGACAAATTTCTGTGATCCCTGGAGGCTTTGCACCTCTCTGGCTTCACAGGTGTCCTGTGCGTGTGTCATGCCCAGAGGTGCAGACAAGAGGTGCTGCCATTCTGGGCTGGAGACATTTTACATGGTTAATGGTACATTATATGACTGAGGAAAACATCATGCATTAGCTACCTTATTAACAGAACAGGGATTAAACACTTACCTATAAACATTGCCAACAGCACGACGAAATTTGTTTCTCAGGAGCTTGTAAAGTGCTTTAAGCTTAAACCTGAGAGATATATAGGGCTTTGATTCTAATTCACTTCGTTTAAGACTGTCCATGTAAGATGGTGTCTCCCCCCATCCAACCCCAGCTAGTGATTACCTTCACCTTCACAGAACCAACACAAGGGTAGGGAACACCCACTCGTCACCCACACTGAGTGCTTGCACCACTGCCGTTTACAAGAAGCCACCCTGGCCCTGAGATGTGCTCAGGTACATCATGCTGATTTTGCTGCAGGGACTACAGCAGCCTGATAATAGCAAATGGCTTTGGGAACAGGGCCAGGAGGAGGAAGCAGGAGGGGGAGAAGGATGGTAATGGCCTCTCACTGTGAGGGATTTCTGAATGAGTCTCTGGCATTCCTTTCTGGACAGGGTTCCACCCCATGTAGTAGCCACTGATCACACACAGACATGGGATACAGAATCACAGGATATTCTGAGTTGGAAGGGACCCACAAGGATCATTGAATCCAACTCTTACATGAACGGCCAGTGTGTGGGAATGCAAAGCTCTGGAGTGAACCTCTAACTGAAGGGAGAGTGAGGTGCCATGGGGAAAGGTCCTGAAACCCTGCTGCTTAGAGCTAAATGAGCCCAGACCCTCGCTCTGCTTCTCTGGGACAGCTGGAAATAGAAGCCAATTGGATAACCATCTCACTCTCTGGAAAAACAGAAATGCTCTGGCAGGCTTTTCCTCACATGCTCAAAGGAAGATGGTGTGAATCAATATGAGTTGGAGACTCTCAAATAGGCTGGGGGGGTGAGATGTCTTGCTCTGGAGGTGGGTTCAGATCCTCCTCCAAAGCAAACTCTCTGAACTGGTAGCTGGCTGCAGGGCTCCCCACACTCAGCCAAGTTGCTCTCATTCTCCTGCAGTCATTCATGTAGCCTGTGCCTGGTTTTGGTATCATTTGGAAATGTCTGTAAGCATGGGCATACCTCTGCAGAGCTTGGGCATCTACTTCCTGGGCTTCTTATGTTTTGCTCTGAGATAGTTTTGCAAGAAACTCTGCATCTGTGCTTCCAAGGCTTCGTGCTGCCTGTGGGAATTTATCTCTGGTGAGTCCTGGATACTTGTGGAAATTGCTCCGGAGGTAAGCTGTATTTTTGAGAGGGTCATAAGGACTCTAAATGGTATATTTAGCATCAGCTGGAGACAGGAAGACCTTTAGGGGCCTTGGTGGAGGTGGCACTTTTTGCATGCATCAAGGAAATGAAAACTCCTGCCAACCATAATAGCACCATTAAGTCCTGCAGTGCTTGCACATCCAGCGAGCATTTGCAAAGGCTACAAACAAGAGGTCTGAGGGCCAAGGGCAGGGTACTACAAAGGGGCAAAGCCTCCACAGGGAATGAAGCCTCCTTGTCTCACCAGCAACTGCAGCTTCTGGAAACTGAAGACAATCAGCACCTTGTCTCAGCAATCTCTTGGACTTACACCTGACTACCAGCAGGCACTCTCCTGCGGTGGCAACACACAGAGCTCCTTTCCCTGTACAGCTGTACCTGGTGGCACATGTGACTGTCACGTGCTGGTTTGGGCACATTTTCACACTTGACTCACAATTATTCCAGTGCCACAAGCTAACAGTGCCTGTGGTTACATGAAAATTCAGTAGGACTGGGAATGTGTATAGCAGGGGATGGGCCAAAAGAATTACTTCAAGCAGATGTTGGTGAAAGATGTGGGTAACAACACTAAGTTATCAAAAGGAAACATATATATCTTTTCAAAATAAAAAACAAGCATCTGCACTTGAACAGGGTTTGGTGATTGCTAAATGGCTCCATAGCCAAGCGAAAAGCTTTATGAACAGAAGGGTTTGCATGAAGAAGTTGTTGTTTCCACCTGAAACTGGTGTACAAATAAAGCCATCATTCTTTACTGCCAATTCTCCTCTGCTCCGAGCCAGAGCAGCCTCTGGAGCTGCATGACAGCCCTCCCTGAAATTGTTCCTCGCAGGTGCAGTTTTTATATGTGTTTGCTAATGGTTGTCCAGGTCAACTCACACACTGAGCCCCGTTTAAATCAACAAAGCAATGTGTTAAGAAAAGCAGGGAATGCATTATTCAGAAAAGGGAACTTTGGCCTTGAACAGAAAAGGGAGAGCATGGAGTTAATTTTCTGCTTTGAATTGCCCTGCAGAGGAGTTTAGCTTTTTCCAGTGAGTATCAGAGGAGCCCAGGGACAGAAGACACCATGGAGAGAAGTTTCCTTGTGCAGCTGCCTCCCATGCCTTCCCTTCCACAGGCAGTAATCACAGCCCCATGGACTAAACTTCAACTGGATAAAAACAAAGCCTAAATTGTAAAACACTAAAACATTAGTCTGAAATCCAACCTTTTTCTCCCTCCCCATTTCTGTTCCTTTTATACAACCACCATCATCTGTTTCTCCTGTATCTTTCTCCTTGCTAAGGTAGGTCACATGAGGTGCCTTCAGCTTGAGAAGATCAGTTTTAGGCGTTGTGACCCTCTGGTACCTCTCTCTGCAGCTGCACACGTCCTGGAGTGGCAAACCTCAGCTGCTACAGGAGTGCCAGGGAGCCCTATGAACCTCAGCACCAAAACTGTCCTCTGCCAGTTATAGAAGGAGGCAGCAAGTTCTGGGAAATTGTGTTCCTTAAAGCCACCAGGAGCTTGGGGTGAAGAAGTGTCACTGATGGAGGGCACATGAGAATGGGAGCAAGGGACTAAAGCCCTTCTGGTGCTCACGGGGTGCTTGCATGGCCAGGAGGAGCCCAGGGGGTTTGTGAGAAGGGAGGAAAGATTCAGAAGGGCAATAAAGAAGTGAGATGGGGGCTGAGTAACCCCAGGAAGAAGGAAATGGAGAAGCAGAAAGGATTAGCAAAGTGAAGAGGTATTGATGGCCGTGGCAAGCATGGTTATACCGTGCTGCATAATCGTAATGCAGTGTTGCCACAGTTGTGCTTTAAAAACCCCACAAGCTGGATCACAGAAAAGCTTAAAATGTACTGCTTAAAACAATAGTTTGGCCCTTTTTCTTTTCGCTTCTCATTGACAAAGGAGGACTTTGGTCATGTCTTCAGGCCTTTTTTCCAGAACTGAACACTTAAGAAAACAATTCTCACCAAGCTGTGTGACTCAAAGAACCGGGGCACTGGGGAAAACATCAGCTATCACAAACCTTACCACTGAACAGCAAGCACTAACAAGAGGGGGATTAGGTTTTCCCTGGACCTGCCCCTTTAAGTTCCTGGTAGCTTTGATCTAGCAGCAGAGAATTGACGTGGGAGGACAGATCACATCCTCCCTCCTGGATACTTTCCTTTTGTAGTTGCATGTGATGCTGTCATTTAATCTTGACTAGAATTGGGAACTGATGGTTTCTGTTTTAGGGATGAGCATGGATAGGTCCCATTCAGGCAGTCTCAGCCATCCACAGGTTTGAAGAGGCAGTGGGAAACTGGGTCCAGCCCTGGCTTTCGTTGCTTCAGGAGACAGTTCCCAAGCAGAGGTTATGCTGGGGCTCACTGCAGCCTAGGCAGATGTGCAGCAAAAAGCCAAAACACAGATCTATACTGACGCCTTAGGTTTTAACTTTATATTTTTCCAATCCTGTACTGCTAGTGAACTCTGAAGTTTCCTGTAACTTGTTAAGTGCTATTCTCTCATGCTAAGATAGACATAACAAAACCTCTAACTTGCTCTCCAAGGACACCCAGACCAAGAACTGTAAACCATCATCAAGGAGGAGGGCAAGCTTGGGGAAATTCCATCATTGGCTGGGTTCTAGTTGGTGAATTTATGCTGATATAAAAGTGTGAAGAACTCGTGAGCTGTCATTGTCCATTTTGGGATCCACTGAGGCAGGAGCCTCTGGAGCCCAGAGTGTACCTCTGAAGGCCTTTCCAATAAAAACTTCCTTTATTCTTTTATTCCTGTCTAGTCTCTGTTTCTAGGTAGCCATTTAAGGCATCATACCCCACCTGTGAAACACCACAAGGTACAGAGGTGTCCCCCTGGCAAGCTTTGTTTAGCACTCAGAAACTCCTGATGAACAAAATCTCCAAACTGTGTCTGGGCAAAGTTTCCAAATGGACAAAGAGGACATATCTTAGAGAAATTCAGACTGTATCCAAAGCCAAAAACCCACAGTTTCCCATTCAGACAATGAGTGAGACTCAGCCCCAGCCTTCAGATTCAGAAATGCAAATGTAGATCTCTGCATCCCTTTAGACAGTGTGAAAACTAATTTGGGGATTTAAAGATAATCCAGATAAAATCAAGCTCATCTTAATCGTTCATCCAATGAGACATTTGATGTATTTGAAAGTTTATATCATCTTTTAAAATCACCTGTGGCTCACTTTTAAAGTCTGAAATCATCACAGTCGTAATAAATCTCTTCATGGAAGTTCAGTTTCTTGAAATTAAATAAGAATAGGAAGTGTCTGTATAGACAGATACACGAAATACAACAGGCAGGCTGCCTTACAGTGATATATACTGTCTGTAAGGAAATACATCAGTGGTTCCCCATATAATAAACACCTTTCTACAACTATGGCATGCATTGACACTTTTTAATGTGTTTTTTTCTTTCTCCAGTGAGAAAAAGTGATTTGCCTGGATATCTCACTTGCCTGAGCCAAAGCCCGGGGGGTGTTGTGTCATCTGTGCCACTGTAAATATTTCTGTTAGATCTCTTTCTGAGGATTCTTCCTCCAAACTGACATAATGAAAAGCAACAAATGTGACATGGCTTAAGTTTACTTCCTTGCTTACATGTTTTCTCTCTCCTGAAACATGTCTTACAAGCAGGGTGAGTATGAACTGGAAGATACCATCTTTAAATTCATAAAGAAATGCATGTATAAATCAGTCCTATGCTAGATTATAGCTTTCCATTAAACATTTTACATTATACAAAACAGTATATTTTCTGAGATTTGACAGATCACCCAAAGCCACAGATACTCACATCAACTCTCAAACAAGTCTTCATAATTCCTTGGAATTCTACTTTTTCCCAAGAAAAAAACCCAAACCAGTAGATTTTGCCTACTATGTTCAACTGTGTCTAAACTATTGATTACCCAAGAGGTTTACACAGTTGTCCTGGGTTGGAAAGTAGGACGTGACCAAAAGCATGTATTCTATCACCATCTTCATGAACCAGGTGGGGCAGTGCTCCTGCCTCCCCTCTCAAGGCTATTCTTCTGCTAATGTGCCCATCAGTGCCTTGCCCATGACTCAGAGATAACTGGCTCCTGGACTATCTCCTGTTAATGGCCCATCAGGCTTTATCTCATGACTCACCATCTCATTGCGAGATACTCCCTCCAGGGGGAGGAGCCAAGCATGCCATCTTGGATATAACTGAGGTTTTGAAGACTCCAGCTTTAGGTTTCTTCTCCACTGGATTCCCAGAGGATAGGAGCTACACACCTTTTCGAGGAAGACCGGGCCCTTTTACTGGATCACTGCCTCAACTAAACTACATCCGTCATTTCAGAGGACTGCAGCCACCATCCCTTTGGAGTGCTACTCCTACCCTGACTAACAGGGTGTCAGGTTGTATCTGACTGTCAGTTTAAACCTGTGTGCTTATCTGTTTTGTTTTGTTTTTCTTTCCTTTCCCTGGCTTTATTTTAATTTTCTTAATAAATTGTTATTCTGACTTGGTGTCTCCCACTGGTTTGTCTTTTCAAACCAGAACATCAGTTAAGACTCCACTAGGTATGAAGCAGCTCCTGGTGACACCAGCTACCACTGTCTAAAGTCATGCTGGCTCTGCTCACCTTTTTCACCCCAGGAAGACAGAATAACCTTCTCCAAGAGACACTGCTACTCAGATGGAAAGATTTCCCATCAGACACAGCTAGCAGAGGTTTGGCAGAAGCCCTTGTTGGTACAGTCCTCTGTTCAGGAGCTCTCTTGGGCTTGTGTTGAGGCCCTTTGGGCCCCTGCATCACACCCCCCGTCACTTATGCATCCCTTTCCCTCTGCTCCAGCTCCACTGGGTGACACTGTTTATCCTCTGTCTTCTCTTGCCCTCTGCCAGAGCTCCACAGGGTGACACAGTTTGTCCTCTCTCTTCTTCCACCTAGGCCTGTATCCAGCATCTGAGAACTTTCTGCTGACTGAGTTTCATCTGCACATCGACAGGGGATTTATGGCTGCTTCAGCATGGCTCACGGGCTGTGCCAGCTCTGCTTTCCCACTCAGAGTCTTCTTCTGCTGGACCATGGATGGCAAGAGAAGCCAGTCAGTAAGCCTTTTTTTTCCCTTTTCAGCTGTTTCCCAGCAAAAGAAACATTATCATGTCAGACTGCCAGACAACACACCACAGAGATTCTCCCACATATTGCTTCTTTCTTCCTTTTTTCATCAAGAGCTAAAGAGGTGGGTGACAGATTTCCAATGGAGGAGGGGGGAAATTATGCTGAGCACTGCTATTGCGACCTCTCTGTCTTTTACACTTGAGCGGGAAGGGGCCCTGCAGTGAGGCACTAAAACCAACAGCCTATCCACAAAGCCCCCAGCTAATTAGTTTTTAAAAAATAAAATTAAAAAAAAAAAAAGAAAAAGAAAAAGAATTGCAATCTGCCAAGGGAGGAGAGAGGGCTTTAAAAGGATATATCCTTTATAGCCATAAATCACTAAAGAAGAAGAATTACAGGATAATGTACAAAGGGTCAATGCAATAAAAGGAGTGAAAGAGACACCTGAGTTTCCTTGAAGTCACCGGGGAGGCACTGTGCTCAGTGTGCTTGCTGCACACACATGTAGCTGGATAATTGCTTGGTTAGGAACTGAAATAGCAGCATGTGGGCATCATCCAAAGGAGCAAGTAGACACACAGAAAAAAAAATCATCAGTCCAGCCCTCGGCAAAGTTTTGCTGCATGCAGAGTAGATCAACAATTTATTTCTGAAATTTACTCTTTGTAAAGCATAAATAAGCAGGGAGGATTGGCGTGTACTCCAGCAATGTACATACCCTCTGCCAGATTCTGTGTTTGGCTCTATCTAATGAGGACAGCCCCAGAAACAAAAAGACAGACCTGCTGTATGCTGTATGCTCTCACGTTGCTTTTTTTTTTTAACACGCAGCTTGATTAATCTGACTGTTAATTAAGTAAAGCTCACCTCCTTATCAGGCTCTTCAAGGTTTTAACACCACACTGGGTACTCTGAGGCCATTCATTAGGCCTTACAATGTGCCTCTCCGCTAGGTAAATATGTGCTAATTGCACTTCACAGAACGGTTCAGACAAAGGCAGAACAGATAAGCCCAAAGTTTTGGACATCTGGCCTTGGAAGTTGTGTAGAGATCCAAAGGAAATTCTGCATCAGGGGAATGAATTCCACAGCACCCGTGGGACCATGGGAGTTGGACGAAGGAGGAGAAGGTGACCAGAAATTAATTATCACATGAAACACCAATTTGTGTGCTGCACCAAGCTTTTGGTGCTGTACTCCCAAGGCTCTTGGGGCTGGATTTGACTGCAGAGAAAGCACATCCACCCTGCCCTGCAGCTGAGAGGCTCCAGGAAGCCAAGGGCTCTGGGATCATGTGATAATAAGGATTGTTGGCATAGTTTCTGATCCTTTTTAAGGTCCTGCTTTCTACTTATTAAAAAAAAGGAGAGCTCACACCCATCAGCATAATATAAACGAGATAGCCCAATTAAATTTGAATCAAAGATAAGTTTTATTTCGTGGCCCAAGTATCAGTTGCGCAAAGTCACGATCAAAAAGGAGACAGCACCAAGCCCAGGATTGGAGCTGGATGAATCAAGATCTGACCTCTATCGCGTCAGGATCCCCCCTGTTCACAAAAGCCATTTCTGCACATCTTCTTTTATACAGTTTTTGGGCAGAGACTGAATTTCTGGTATTCTTTCCGTTGTTTAACATACTCACGAAGTTTTCCTTTCATGGTGTTGGGATGGAAGAAGTACATCCTGCACCATGATGAATCGCCCATCTCCAGTTCCAGGAATCAGGTGTTCCCCTAACGATTCTTGATTGCTGATATCGAAGATCTCGGTCCGGTCGTTACTGCTCGGGTGTGGTGTTAATATCTTGAGATAAGGTTTATCTCCATCTGGAACTGGGCTTTCACATGCTGATCATATCTTCTCTGCTGCTGGTGGGTTAATGTTCTTCTGATAAAGTCCATCTACCCCCGAAGCCCTGCTTTCGCATGTAAATTAGTCTCTGTCTTGCCTTTCCAGTTACGAAACATTCCTTTCCTCAGTCAGGTTTTTGGGTTTGCCTTTATACTTGATACAATTTTAGTTTATTCCTGTTTACATTTTTACATTCAAGCACGAATTACCAATTTCATTTATAACAAGCATGTGTCAGCTCTGGCAGGGCGGTCATGGTGCAAAGCCCCATAGAAACCCTACATGCAAACACAACCTGTGTCACCTGCGTGAAGTGAGGAGACCAAGTGACAACAGCCCTGTGCCTCTCTTGCATGCCAACATGTTGGTGACAGTGCAACATGGAGCCCAGGGCAGGGGTGCATGCATGTGGACTCTGGAGACTGGGGGGAACTCTCTTGTGTTCTTATGTGATGAAGAAGGGAGTTTGTCCTGGTGTCCTACAGTCACATATACTGGAGAAAAAGAAACATAAAAGAACTGGACGAGGTCACCAAAAGAGAAAAACAAATCTGAAAGATGGTTTTCAAGGCATCCTGCCTTGAATCCATGTCCCACTTACAGTCTTCCTGACTGTCTGCACATTCCTTACCTCCATTTTTCTTTTCCTGTAAAACACAAATGTAATGTTTATTGTTACAAGGAGTGCAATGCCATAATCAGGTTAAGAAAACAATTGACTGAATGCTGACATATATTACTGAAAACTTAATTCTGAAAAGCTTCGTTTGCTCATTGGGGACACTTGCCTTGTTTACAATGTCACTTCTGTTACAAGTGTTTTTAAGGACAGATACTTCTGGGAATGAGAGAAGCCTGACAGTCTTATGAATTTGGCATGCAAGTTTGCCAGGCAGATTCAGCCTTTGTTCCCTTCTCTATTGGTGCTAATAAAAACAACATGCATTGGCCTTGTTTGAAAAAATAAGGGAAAGAAACAAGAGAAACAGAAATATGGAGAGAGGAAGGAGAAGGGGGAAGCATGTGGATCTAGAGCAGCATGAGGGGTTAGCAGCAGAGATGAGAAGAGCTGTTTGTACATCACTAGTACTCTGTCTCTCTTAGCATTACTCCAGTTCTGCACTTATATTGAAAATGCATTCCTTGGTGCTGCTTATTTACTGCAGCTTCTGAAGTTTTCAAGACAAATACATCTCCCAATGTATTTTCATCTATTTTCATCTTCTCCTGAGCATTTTTAAAAATGCACCACCTTCCACCCCAGCCCAGCTAGTCATATTAACCTTTTTCCAGTTTACTTCAGAGCTTCCTCAGGAATTTTTATACCTATTTACATGAATCAAAGTGGTTGCTTTCAAAGCTGATTTTTCCCACATGTTGCTGATTTGGATGTAACCTCAGGAGCTGGTTAGTATTTTCCCTTTCACATACTAGAACCAAATTCATGTTTTAAGGACACTTTTCTTGTACCTTCATGTCCATATCTACCTCATTTTAAACAAGCAAATATTTATTTTGAAAAAAAAAAAAAAAGAAATTTGTGGTTGTCCCAACCTCCCCCAAATTTCCTAGAGGAACAGCTACATGCACTCTGACACAGGAGATCAGCAGCCAGTGATTGTGGAAGTGAAAGTGTCTCTTCACAGCCTAACCCAGAGAGGTCTTGGGCACACATGGATTTGCAGCTGTAAGGAGGCTCTCTAATCTTAGCCATTTTTGAGGGACTTTTGATGACCTTCATTTCAATATCTCTGCCCTCAAATTAAATCGCACATGTTGAGCAGCCTAACTCAAGTAGCAGAGCTCTGCACCGTGTGCTGACTCTTCTTCTAAACCCCGAGCCTTTGGCTCCAGGCATCATTCAGCCAACAACATAACAGAGATCAATGATGCAAAAGTGTCCTCTCTAAAACAAGAAGGACCCATTTTATTGGCAAATCACCAGCAGCAAGAGATTAAGTTAAGGCTGCAAATAATGAAAGCATGACAAAAGCACGTGTTTTCTCCCCTTGATCCCTTTACTATGTTTCCTGGTATAAAAACTATAACCTGTCCCCCTCCAGCATTATCCTTATTTATAGTAGAGCTAGAGCTCTCCCCTGAGTTTTGAGAGGCTGACTTTGTAGTAAAGAGCCACAGGGGTTCAGCCAGACCCCTCCTAGCACACTGGGAAGGTCAGGAGGAGATGTCTGCATAAACCCATGTGGCTCAGGGTGGTGTTCCAGCAAGCTAAAGTTGAGAAGTACATGCTGAGGTAGTCCTGTAAACAATCCTGTAAAGCAAAACAAAACAGGAGCAGAGCTGGAGTCACTTTGTTGGAAGAAGTGTAAGTGGAAATATTTGCCAAGCAGTGCAGAACTGCCAAACCCACAAATGATTTGAGACTACCTCCCACTTCAGGGCTTGGAAAATGTACTCTGTGTTAAGAGCTACACATGCTCCTAAGAGCCCATAGTTCAGCCTAAAAGTCAGTCTGATTAATTCATACACAGGCTAGGTGGGAGCAACAGAATAGAGATGGGGGAAAAAAGAAACTAATTAAGGCAAAATACATTTGGGAGTTCTGTGGTGGTGGAGATACTGGGTGCTATTAACAGCCAGTGGGATTGATGCTGGGGCACCTTTAGAAAAGTCAGCAGATAATAAGAAACAGCATTAAGGACAAATTGAGGTGGGTAAAATTTACTGCTGTCTCCACTGAGACTGTAAATGGAAAACTTGGAGGGAGATGGTGAAAATACTAAAAGAGGCCAAACAAACAAATTCCACTAGAACCAGCAGAGTGGTTTTAAATCATGTCCTTTAATAATCTACCATTTGCATTACCGTAACATGTCATTGCATTATTCAGGTCTGCAAACAATTGTTGAGTTCCCAACTTCTGCTGCTGGAAAAAATGATGACCTGGGGGAAGGAATTTTTGTAGTAAATACCTCAGCATGAATAATAAGATGAGGTTATTTAAGCGACAGCTCCTTGAAAAATTAGCCTAACTTCCTAATAACTGTACTACATAGCTTAAAGAAATCTAATTTTATCTCTGCCTCCCACACAGTAAATCTCCCTATCACATTCTTTCCTTGCTTCATTGCTATTTCTTTGCTTAATAATCACCTACTTAAAAGATCAGGGATAATATTAATAATGGGCAAATTAGATACACAGAGAAACAATGTTTTCTCTGCTTTCAGAGATACCCAGCATGACTGTCATTAAACCAAAACCAAGGCTTGAGGAGGGAGCACAAAATCCTAGGCAGGCTGCAGTGGAACAGGGCAAGGACTCTGGCTAACTTAGTGTTTAGCAGACAACATTAGTCAGCGTTGCAATGCTGAAATATTTAACAACGGGAGCAGCTCTCCCCTTCAGCATTTTTCTCCAACTTAAACTAATTAAGTTATAATATTATGAGCACTTTCTTTGAGGCTAGGCTTCCCTCTTAGCATGACTCTTGGCAGGCTGGGCAAAGCTGGGTTATCACTGCGATGAAAAAACTGGGACTACATTTTGCCTCAGTCTCCTTTATTATTTTTTTCAAAGTTCTATACAAAGCCACTCACATGCCCAATGGCTCAATCTCACTTCCAATTAAGTCAATGATAAAACTCACATTGACTTAAATGGGAGCAGGTTTGCATCCCAAAGGCTAACAGTCAAGGCTTTTAACAGTCAGACTACTAATGGGGAAAGTAGAAAGAGTTAGAAAATGTCATAATCTTCTCTTTTCTTAGGAGCAGTAATGCAAAATGAATAGAGTAGGCATGTTCAATTTGAAATTATTTTCAGGGAGAAAAAATACGTAGTGAGTCTATTTATAATGCAGTGATTCAGCTCTTCTTATAATATGTGTGGATGGTTCTGTTGCAGAGAAGAAGGCAGCACATAAGAATTATTGACTCTCCCTTTAAATAGTTTGCAAGGACTTTCTTAGCCCTTACTATATTCAGCCCTTACTATATCACCTAGTCTGTGCACTGATAATATAATGTTTTGGCCAATTAACTTGGTTATATTTGAATCCACTGCTGAAAAAAGACCAAAAGACCTAGAGAGCCCCAGATGCTTCCTCAGCACTGGAGGAAGCTATGGACAGAGACCACAAGAGGCCAGAAAAGAAGATAATTTTATTTATCTTTTTACAACACTGGCAAAATTAAGCAAAATAAAGAGATTATATTAACAATGGCCACATTAATATTATTTTTTCTTGCTTGAACAAGCATACTTTTGGAGGAGAAGGGGTACTCCATTAGTAAAAAAGCCTTTGAAGACAGCCTGGCAGAGAGGCCCAGCATTTAAATTTCCCATGAACTTTTCAAAGGCAGATCATTCCACTCAACCTCCCCAGCCTCAGTGTGATTCCCACTCCTCACAGAGAGCACAGGCACCCACACAGAAGTGCAGCCCTCTGGGAGCAGTGGTTTAGGTGGTGATACCAGCTTCTCATCCTTTCTCCCCTCTCCCTACCCAGCACCAGCAGAGGAGAGGGCTGCAGATTGCAGTGTGGCTAAGCTGCATTCCCCAGCACACAGGGGCTTCTGCTGGCAGGGAGTGAGAAGGGAGGACACTGCCACCACCGACTGGGCCTTGAAATCTGCTCCCTCGCAGGTCAGTGTGCTGCAGTGAGTCAGTCCCCGATGGAGACTCAGCTCAATTCCGGCATGCATGCCGCTGGAGGGCTGCCACGGGAACCCTGCAGCTCCCTGCCTGGCACTGCCCCAGTACACACAATGGAGGCATTCTGGGGAGGATGACACCATGGAAAGCTTGGAACCTCCTGCCAGCTGGATTTGGTGTTTCTTTAGGATGCCCATGACAGCCACAGTTGTAACTGCACACCATGTGTGGGAACAGGGAAGCCTGGCCTGCCCTGCCTTGCCCTGCCCTGCCACAGCGTTGAAAGTATTTTCTCGCTATTCTGGGTATTGTTTGTTCGTCAGCTGGTGGATGTGTTCCACCTGTAGTTATGTCTTTCATCTCAGTGCCTCTTGTACTCCTTGCTTTTCCCCTGCTAGCAGAGTAGAAGGAAATGTGTTTGCCTTTTGCAATGTTTATTATCAAATTCAAACAGAAAACACTGAACTGTGGCACTGCCTGAGTAACCTGGTGTGATACACCCACGCAGGGAGGAGAGGTAAAGAGAACAGCTTTTGTGAATGACATTCAGGTTCAGCTTGCAGGTTTGCAACTCTTTTGAAAAACTGAAATGGCTCCTGCAGCAAAGACTGTGAGCAAAGTTTCATGACCCATTACTTTAAAGGGAAGCCAGGTGGCTCAGCAGAATTTGATGGAGTTGCTCTGGAGGAATGCAAGGGAAACAGGCGTCTCTAACATTGGCTCCCAAACATTTGCACCTCTTCTCTCCTCAGCCCCTGATCTGGAGAGTACACCTGCACACACCCACACATGCTCTGGTTTTGTCTCCTTTTCTGCACCACTCTCTATTCCAAACCTTTTTTGATTGTCATGGCTTCAGAATTCAAAATAATCCCAGCCTCCTCCTGCAAATGAAACTGAGATGGTGGCTTTGCATTTCTGTGTCAAGGGCTGAGGGCCAATGGCATTATAATCATCCATAAAGTTGAAATAGTAGGTCAGTACAAGTACACACTGCAAAATCTCCTGGAAGAGGAGGCAGTGCAGGATGTAGGTCTGGATATCCTCCTCTTTATCTCTTTCTCTCTCAGCCCCTAACACTTTCTCCCTCCCACCCAGTCCCTTTAGAGCAGAATGTCTGACACTGGTGGCCTTTGCCCACTCACATACTGCCATGATGGTATACCCTAATCCCAGCCTGATTCCCTCCTGCTCCAGGTGCACCACATAACCAACAGACCCCCTCTGGGGTCCATATAGCTCAGAACTCTTCCCAGCACAGTGATGGTGAGGAAAATGTACCAACGGCATTGAATACAAAATCCCACTGATCTCTCTTCTGCTGCTGGCTCTGCCTCATCTTTGGAGAGCAGAAACAAGGGAGAAAAGCATCAGAAGTGCAGTGGGGCGAGACTGGAACCTGTGTTTGGGGTGAGAGCACCCAGTGATTGGCACAGCCTGGCATCATGTGCATGAAGATCACCAATGCTGCCACAGTGTCATTATGTCAGCCAGGAGCAGGATTCATGAGGGTTCAGGACAGGGCTTGTACTGCCACAGAAGCCACTCTGCCTTTAAAAAGGTAGACAACTTTGAAAAATGTCATCTCACAGCTAACTGGCTTTGCAGACCAGTGTGAAGAAGGAAATTTTGACTTCCTCATTTTCCTGCTGCCACAGGCACCAGTCACTCACCCCATCACTTGCACTGGGATTCTGTGTCAACCCTCTGTCGGATTTATGGGATTGCTCTGCCAGAATTTGCCTTGCTCCCTTCCTTTGCTTGCAGGGAGGAGGCATGTCCCCACGAGTGACCTGCCTTGCCCAGCCTGGCCCCATTCAAGGAGCACTGTGGGCACCCACATGATTTCCATATGCCTCTTTGGCAAGGCTTAATTTACAGGGACAATCTCTTTTCTGACTACTGCAAGTTCACCCAAGGCTCTCAATGGATGTTTCCCCTGAATCGTGACTACTGATAAACATTCTTCATTAAAGTACTAAATTAATCTCTGCTGAATATATGCAACGCAGCCTGTAGCCCACCTCAATCTCCATTAGCTGCATTGTTCTTGCAGCTGAGAGAAATAAGATTTATTTCAGTCAGTAAAGTGAACAAACACCACCTGTGATCCACTCAGGAAGCTGACCTGAGCTAGAAGGTGACATTTTTACTGCTTCTTTTTGACTATAACCAAGGCTAATGGTGCATGGATTATTATGTTTCCAGCAAAGCTGCCTTTTTCAGTTGAAAATGAGGTTTTTGTCAATTAAATACTCAGTGAATCAAAGACATGTAGACTATATGTATGATAATTCAATTTAAAAATACTGAAAGAGCCTTAAAGGATGGCACTGTAAATGACAGATAAGAATTTTTTTGTGGTTTGAGTGAATTGCTACCTTTGTTCTCATGCTCTATATAGCGATCCCAGACTGATTTAGCCTGGAAATATAAACAGCTCCTTTCCTTTCCAGGGAACTCACTGGCTAAAGTAACTTATATAGTGCCACTGTTTTACAGATAAACAGGTTAAGTCAGTTCCTTATCCCATCAGTATGGAGCTCTGACAATCACTAAGCTCCATGTTTTGAAGACAGATGGAGAAACTCTTTCTGTGACCTGCATGGGACTTTCAAAGCATAGTTAGAGCTCAAATGAGGACAAGGATGGCTCTTTATTACATCTCTCCTTCACCGTAAATGGAAAGTTCAGAGCACATAAGAGCGCAGGCCTTTTCCATATATGTTGTAAAGCAGATTTTTGCCAGCAAAGTCAAACAGTACATGCCAAGGAGACAATGCCTTCCCACTTTGTCCTTCAAGATTGTACTGTGCTGGATTTCCTGCACATGGATGACTGCTAAAAATATAGTCAAGAATTATGTACTAGAGCTTGCATTCTGCTACATCGTCTGTCCTGGGACTGTCTGAGGGTCTAAGCCTTAATAGAACTTAATGACTTTAGTGCTCATTAAATCAGAGAGGGTTGAGAGTATTCCGAGAAGGGGGAGGAGAAGAACAGGAAGCACAGAACAGATGAAATCACAAAAGGTTCAGGCATTGATAGGATAGGATAAACCTTTAGGTTTTACATCCCACACTCAATCTCCCTCTCTCTTGCTGCCTGAGAACACAAGACGAAATCAGAGGTCTATGGGGAGAGAAGTCAGTCCAGACAGGAATCACATGCAGTGATTCAGAATCCAAAGGATGGATAAAACTCATGGGGAGGGGAAGAGAGGGGAGGGGAGGGGAGGGGAGGGAGGTTTTTAGAAGGGATACTTTAGGTCTGTTCAGGACTGAGCTTTGCTTCATTATTTTAAGCAAATCTTGTGAAGCAGATAAATTGTAGACAGTAAGACTAATGCTGTAGTGCTTATGACTGTCAAAGGCACCTAACTCCCTCAGATTCCCTGGAAAATCCCTGTACGGCTGCATGTAGCACTGATGGAACTGAGTGCAGGCTCTGACTAGAACAGGAAGAAATAGCTCCCACCATTTTCATGCTTTATCCATGGTTTCCATAGCAGATTTGGCAACATCTCAAAGCTTTCTCATCCCTATACCTATTATCAGTTACGTTATGTTACAGTGCTGCATTTTAATTGCTGGGTTTTCTGAGACAGAGGGAGCTGAATCTAAATATATCTCAAGCGCCAGCAGTGATATTTAGCACAGCAACTGTAATTAAGCATTCAGCCACCGCCAACAAATAAAACTTCTCACTTGAGCATATAGGTTCTCTGAAAAACACCTGAATATTTGACAAAATTTCTTTTTTAATTTCTGTTATTTTAATGTCATTAGGAGGCTTCAGCTTTCTTGACTGGTGGGGTATGCATCTAAACTGCCAAGAAATTACCCGTTTTCAATCACAGCTCTTTTCCATTTCTGAATGCAGACACTGACAGCTCTAACAAAGATGCTCAGCTAGGAAGCTGTTTCTCCAGTAAGAGAAATGAAATATTGCTGAGTTGAAACCACTAATTACAGTTTATAATAACAATACTTCCTGAGGAAAAAAAAAATAAACTATACTTAACTGCTGGGGTTTTTTCTTTAAACTAGGGGTTTGGCTACAGTCTGATGGCTAACTACTTGCAAAAATCTACTCAACTGGTACAGTCTAGCTGGTAGATTCCACAGCAAAAAACTACACTTCTCCCACATTTTAGGCATATTTTTCTGTCAAACCATTTGCTTTGTAATTCAAGTGTAAAATTTAATGTATGCAATAGGAAGAAAAGTATTTGAATAAAGATCACCAAAAAACCCTGAAGTACATCCTTCATTTTGAGTATTTTAGGAAGCTCTTGGAATTTTTGCAAGCTCATATGGGATATTTTAAAAAGGGAAAAATCACTAGGTAAAATGCTTAGGCTGTAGTAAACTTTGCAATTACAGAAATTTACACCCAGAGCTCTGTTCTTCTATCCAAGTGCATGAGTTCCTGTTTTCTCCTCTAGTGTTGACTCCTCCAAGGTCTTCCAGTGGGACACAAAAGCTTTTCTCACTCCCTTTCCCCTCAGAAAAAGTCCGAACACAACTTGTATTCAAGAATACTGAGAGATGGAGCTCCTCTAGCAAAATTTTTCAGATTATCAGGGTTTATCCTTCATGACTGAAAGTGAGGAANGATGTAATTTCTCCAAGTTTTCCCCCCTCCTCATGGTGAAGGTTTACACTTTTGGGCCTAGAACAGTCTGGGTGTCCTTGGAGAGCAAACTAGAAAAGCTTTGTTATGTCCATCTTAGCATAAGAGTTACAAGAAACTTCAGAGTTACACTAGGCAGTAGAGGATTTGAAAAAATATAGAAGTTAAAACCTAAGGCATCAAAAGAAGTGCTGGACGTGGAGACATGCACATACACAGATGCCACAACTGGGCCTTTTAACCCAGGGGGAATAAATGGGGTAATAGATGGCATTGGACTATCAGTCTCTCATGGGTTATTTTGCTAATTCATTCTGCTGATACTGACTTGCACCAAAGCTCAGGAGGTCAAACAGAAGAGTATAAATGGCATTGAAAAGTCAGCCAGTGACCCAGGAGGACACTTTCTTAATGAAAGCACTCTCTCTCATTTCAATGGTAACTGTACAAAGTGTGCAGGAAACACTGAGCCTGATCAGGGAAGTGAAGGTGAGAATATTTATTTATGTTTCTTAAAAGTACCTTTTTATTTTCCCCCTGAAAAATAGTAATCCAAAATGGACTACAAAAATAGTATTTGTCTGGTAAGGCAATCTTCAAAAACTCTGTCTTGTGATGACTCAAGGTTTAGCTCCTGCTATTTCTTAACCCCTTGATCAGAGATTTGTTTTGTGTGTGTTGCCACTAAAATCAATCAACAGAGAATGGGGCAAAGTCTGAGTGATCAGAGACAGTCTGGAAACATATTCTAAATTATTCAGCTCTTACACCAAAATCTAAATGTGTCTATTGACACATGAGGAGGTAGCTTCCTGAAAGATGTCAAAATGGTAGAACTGGAACACTAATACTTTTAATCACCCTTATTATGTTATTTTAACAACTCAAAATACAAATCCATAATCCTCTTCTGAGTATTTCCGTATTTCAATATATTTTTAATCTATATATTTAAAATATTATATCCCAGAGTATCCAGTATAATGCAGCATTAAAAAGGAAGATTTCAGTAGAGTACACTTTATTGGAATGGACAAAAAGGCACACAGAGTTTTAAACAAGTGGCAAAGTTAAGCCAAAACAACGAAACTGTGTTGCAGCTCCTACCCAAGTTGAGGCACACCCTGAAGTCAGCTGCTGAAAAAAGTGAAAAATTTGTCCCTGTGAGAAACAAAAAATCAGTGCTAATCATAGGCATGCTCCCTGTTTAAAACATGTGAGGGTACTTAGTTCTATTTCTACTGAAAGCTCACACCTACATCTGCTGAAGTATAGATACAAAACAGCTGAGTTTCGAAAGGACAGTTCATGTGATAATTGCAATCTGTTTTGTTTTTAATTCAGCGATCCTAGTCAAATTTGCAGAAAAAAACAAAAACAGCAATGCCAGTGGCATTGCAAGTACAGTAACTTTTACTACCTGATTAAGAACTTTCAATCTGTATTCAAGAGCAGGCAGAAATCTGACATCTGGATCTGGGAGAAAGCTTCAAAGGCTAATCACAAGGAGCATATTTCTGAGTCTGCTTCTTTAGATGTTCAGTGAAGTCCCACGCCTGTACCCATCTCTCACTTTGTCTTTAAATCTCTTTCACGTTGGTTTCTTCTACTTATCTCAGACTCTGTTGAAAAGATGTGCCCCTCTGGCTGCAACACAAGACACGAGGGTTCAGAAAAGCTCCCATGTCCTGTGTTGTAGCCGGAGGTCTCACAAGAGTTTAGAGCAAACCCTCTGGTGTGCAGGTTCCTTTCGCAGGCAAAGCTCTTTTCCTGCACTTTTGAATTCAACCTATGTGTCAATCTGCAAAAGAGAAGTGAAGAATGGAAATCAGGTGCACAGATAACACTGTGTGCTATTGGTACTGTCAACACAGCAAATGGAAAAAGCACCCGAGTAGCTGCCAACCTGGGGCAGAAAAGCCAAGTTCTGACCTGGAATCTAAAGCTGTCATTCAGTTGACCTCAGCAAAGACACGGCAGCTTGCAGCAGTTGGAATTAGCCCTACTGACTTTCCAGCATGATCCCCAGATCTTGATGCCTGAAAGTATTTCTTCAGCGACTTTGCCAGCACCTGTTCTTTTAACAGTAGATAATACTAAGCAAATAATTAGCAACTAATAATGTAAAAACAAATTCTGCCTTTTGTTTCTTGTTTGTAAATTTCCCTTACATGGATCACAACATTTCCAAATTCGTTGTGCAGAATTATTTATGAATGCCTTCATAATTAGTAATTCCAGGTCTGCAGATCACTCATAAGGAGTTGTGAACATTTGTAAATCACACTGCATTTCTAAATAATATAAGCCATATAAAACTTATTCCTGATGAGGTTAGTTGTCTAATTAACTAACTGGGACTGTGGATATACAGCTCAAGAAATCACTTTTGGTGAACATCCAAACTTACAAATTTAAAAGTGGCATTGCTGAGAGTGGTCTCTGCTAATAAAGTTCCATACCAAATATCTACAGCAAAAAACCTCCTTGAAATGGTTCAAAGAGTTAAATTGAAATTCACTTGTGAATCCAAATGGATATTCACAGGACAGTATTTTTTTTTACTGTTTGCTAAACTCAAGTCATAAATTAATGCTAACGAAAATATCCAGAGCTGTTGTTGAATTTCTTATGAGCACAGTATTTACTTCTATGTGTTCTTTTCCCTGTGGGCTTACATTTCATTCCCAAGTGATATGGTTTGAAAAGCAAGAGCTTGAAAATCCCTTCATATATATATATATATATATATATGTCAAGCCAGTACAGTATATTGTTATGCATTATAATCAAGATCAGCACTCTGAAGCCAGGTACACAAGACAAGATTATTGCTACCTTTGTTCAAAAAATTTTTGGTAGATTTATTGGTTTTTTGTCTCTGACTTTCCACATATTACTTTTATGCTGTTGCTACTTTGTTTGGTACTTTTGCTTCTGCAAACAAACTCAAAGAAGCGGGCGAGGAAATTAAGTGTACTTAGCTGCTATTTTTATGAAGATGACCGACTGAATGCCTGCTCAGGCACTCTGTTGATAAGTACTCACATTAAACAGAATTTAGCAAATTACATAAGCTGTTTGTGCTAAAATGTCAAACTTCTGTTCAAAGGATTTTAATTTTTTTAAGCGTTCCTATCGACGTCAAATAAAAGTCACAGTTTGTTCATTTCCAGATTTATCTCGCATGGAATAAAGTACAGTTCAACTGGTCAGACCTCAGATTAGGGAAAGGACAAAGCTATGAATTAAAAGGTCTTTCCCTATGAGGGCATCAAAAGGAATGTCATCAGTATTTTTGACAGTAACTTGGCTCTTAAGGTTGCCTGATGATGAGTGCAACAACAGTTTTTAGCTATTAGTCTGCAACTTGAAGAATCCCCAAATCTTTTCATGCACGTATTCCGAGACTTTTGCTATGAATTATATAGTTTATCTCGAAATTAGTTATTTCCAGCCACATGCTTTTCATATCTCAGCTGCGTAGTAAAAAAAATACCCAACCACTTTTACATTCAGCGTGAAAAAAAAATCATGCTAACCAAGCTCCATCTGTCTTACCAATTCCCTAAACTGTGCCTATATAGGCACTAAAAGGAAATCAAAACACAGAGTACTAGAAACTTGGGACCCAGAATTAATCTGCTTTTTACAGAAAAATTATGTTCAGATAAAACTAAATGATTCACTCCATCCCATTTCTACAGCAAGGAAATTCAAGGTTAGAGCTGAAATTGCATCCTTAAAGATTTGCTGATGCCCTGTGGAAAAAGCATGAAAATAATTTGAGCTAGAGAAGATTCTGTTAATTATTCTGCACTTCCTCCTTTTGTATCTCCTCGTTTTTGTTCACTGAAGGCATTTCCGAGAGGAGTTAGTCTGAGCCCAGAAGGCTCTGTGGAAGGGTCGTATTGTCTGCTGTGTGACACGTCAGACAGGAAGCAGGATGTATTAGCAAGCAACCTGCTGTATACAGAGCATCCTTTTACCTGTTTTATACCACCAACAAGGGTAAGTTGATTTATGGATAAATGGCAAACCTTCTCATTCCTCAGGATTCATTTCCCTAGTCTGACTGTGCAATCATCTTTCACTCCACGGCTATAAACTTTGAGTCATGATGAATACTGATGGAAAGGAGGCAGAGATTTGCAAATCACCTCTTGCCTGGTGTTTCACT
The DNA here is from genome assembly GCA_013400515.1 of Erpornis zantholeuca. Taxonomy (NCBI): domain Eukaryota; kingdom Metazoa; phylum Chordata; class Aves; order Passeriformes; family Timaliidae; genus Erpornis; species Erpornis zantholeuca. Next base: position 13,838 of record VZTN01025345.1, on the reverse strand, counting down.
CCCCTCCTTCCCAGTGCGTGTGGAAGTTGGGAGCTGCAGTGAATGATCATTGAAATCTGGCCCCTCAGCTAAGCTGGCCAGTGTAATCCTCACAGTGAGTCATTCAATAACAATCACTGGCAGATATCATTAGCCAGACAGTCATTACTTCTGTGGTTTGCATAAGGAGCAAGAGCACAATGTGTTCATATGACCTCAGAGGTGTCCAAGGGGTTCTTTCTCCAGGGTTCAAGACGCTATTCCAGACCTGGTCATCAAATCAAACTCATAAACTGGAGGTCTGAGAGGAATTCTGACTTCCACCACCAAGCCCACACATAAAATTTGGTGGTGTGGCTCGACCCAAAATGAGAAGAGAATTATTTTCCAGTGTCAGAAACACATTACAGGAATACTGAAGCCATGGAATATGAATTTGAACTCAGGCCAGGGTGATTTTCTCTCATCTTCAAGCCATTAAACGTAAACTAGTACTTTCCTTTGGATCTGGCTACTGTCTTCTCTGCCCATTATTACTATTAGTTAAGGCAGAAATCTCTTGCCACTGTTGGAATCAATTTTTTTTCCCAGCCTCCATGCTTTATAAAAATTTTTTGGGTTTCTGACAAATACCCTTTAGTTCTAATTAAATTCCACATCTCTTCCACACCAGTTCACACTTTTCTTTGGAGAGGACAATTTTGCTGGGGCACACTAAAAATTTCAGTCATTTTATAGAAAAATACATGTCAGTATGTGTTCCAATTTACCTAACCACCGTGAATTAATTTGCTGTTTAAAGCGACACTGTACTAATTACATATCAGCACATTAATGTAGCTGCAGGCTGTAATCATTTCCCTTTGAATGAACAGTACACACTTCCAGCAAAGTCCTCAAGAACTGTTTTGGAATTCGAGAAAGCAATAATCAATTCTCTTATGCTGCTACTTCAATATAAAGCAAAGAACTGGATAACTTTATTTTTAAGTAGATCAATCTCTATTAGTAGTAGAATGATTTTGACAAACTCTGCCCTTGCATAAAGACAAACCCTTGTGGTACTCAATAGTTACATATCACCTCAGGCAGAATTTGGCCCTCAGTGACCAAAGCTCTCCATGAGCCCCATCTTCTTCTGATCTGTATCCACTGGGGGGTTTCCCTCATTCCAGACTCCAAAGTCTATAGCCACGCAGCTTGGGACAAGTCCTCTGTGGGTCACGTAGCAGTTCTGCTTTGACGTGGTCATACAGAAGCATTTATCAGTGATGACTGTTAAACTTTAACTAGCATAATTTGAGAGAGCAAAAGAAAAGAATTTACTTTTGAGTGTGGAAAGCTTTATATTATATTTTCTGAATTAAAGACCACAATTTAAAATAATCCTGTAAATTGAAAATCTATATCTGATGTGGCTGAAGAGGGACTTCTAAACCTAACTGTCTTAAATATAGATTTTAAATCAATATGAGTAGTTTTGGAGCATTACAGTTCAAGGATTTTGTGGCAGTACTGTTAAAGTAGTATTAATTCATGCTCTTATCTTTTTCATTTCATAAAGTGTACGGGGGTGTTTTTTTCTGCAAGTCTATTAATGTAGGAAGTATAATCCATCTTTTTCTATTTCGCCTTGGTATTGTCTCCCCAGATCAAAGTTAGATTATAACACAGAGTGAATTTCATAAATTATTTTGAATGATTTTAGAGAAAAAAAAAGAGGAAAGAGGAAAAAAATGCAGGTTCAAGTCAGAAACACATCATATATCACACAATTTACCAAGAAGCAGCCAAGGCTGCTTGAGATAATCTGCTAAAAGTCAGCAATAAAAAGTTTGTTTAATTTCTAAAGATGGCAGATGTCATAAAAAAAGAGGTTGATGTGAAAATAAAGCCTCCAGAGTCTGGCAGTTCTGTTTGGATGTCAATAAAAGATAATGTAACCTGTCAAATTTGCAAGCATGTTTTATCCAACCATCATATTCTACCTTCACCACTCAAGCATTACCTTCCAAGAAACAACCGCATCTGCCTGATTATCCTAAAGTAATTCTGATGAAGAGAGCAGGTTGCAAATTAAAAGTGTCTTCCTCTTACTAGTTTTCTCTGTCTCCCCCCTCCCCACTTTTTAATCCTTCTTTTTTTACAGTTCAGCTAATTTTTTCTTGAAAGGTTAAGGAGTTAGCAATTATTTCAATGGCTCTTGCAGCTTTAGGCTAAGTGTCTCATCTGGCCTTTATTTTAAGGAGCTTCCCTTCATTCTTCATATTCAATGTCTCTCACTGATCATTGAGATTACTCCAGAGCTGTGTAACTTGGAGCTACTGTGCCTTTTCCTAGCAGAGCATACAAACCATGGTATGGAGATGGCCTGCAGATGTCATGGATGAATTGTCGTGCTTCACACTCCATTGAGCTGGGGTTGCACCACCAGACAAAATTCTAAAGGCTAGTTCTTGTTTTATGCTGATTTAGACATATTCTCTGTTGGGAAATATTTTTTAATCCCTACATCCACTATGAATTCTCCAAACATTTTAATTTGTCTTCTATTAGTCATCTTTCACTTTCTTTTACCATCAGTTTATACATTGTGACTTTGCAAAGTTTTGGAGGTTGCTTAACTTTTTCCATTATATATGTTCAGTTCCGGAAGGAGGCCCAAAAAAGCACACAATCTCAACAAATCGAGCATTTATTTTAAGGCTTCTGCTGCCTGTCCTCATCACTGAACTGCGAAAGTTTATATCATATCCCCATGATATCTCCTCATGTTGTTATGCTTGATAGATTCAATCTACCCTGCCACTGTGTTTCTGGAGAATCTGTCCAAATTCTGCATCAATCTCCAAAGAAAAGCTCTGTTACTTGTTTTCCAGCTGTACAGCAAACATGCATAAAATGTAGGAATCAATCAAGATCACAGCTATTTCAGGAGCTCAGAAGGATGGAGCATTGGGTCAAGTGAAAATGTGCCATGATTCCCTGGCATCAGTTCTTAGCAACAAGCCCCTGTGTAAGCATTCATTCCTTAGGCAGAGTGAGTTTATGCCGTGAGGGGGCTAAATTCATTATCTAGAAGCTTGGGTAGCACAGAGAAAACCCATCTCCACAAACAAAACCAAAACTGAGTCAGGCATTAATTCCTAAAGAAAAAGTGTGTTTTTTCTAAATCAAAGAAAAGAGAGTGGAAGCTGGCCCAGCACTTCCACTCAGCACAAAAGAAAATCCACTTTCACCACAGAACTGGCATCGGTTTGGGAGAAAGGCCATGGGCACAAGCTCTGTCCTGTCAGGCAGTGTTGTCCTCTCATGGCCTGCATGGCCATGCTCTCTTGCTGGATAGCCACTGGCACGTGCCTGCGCATCCTACAGCAGGAATGCTGCAGCTTGCACAGCTCGGGCTCCTTTGCCTCCCTGTTCCTGCAGGGAAGGATGCACAAGGAGACTGTCATTGTCATTATGACAGGCCATAATTTTTCCCCACTTCTTATTCAGCTGTGAGTTGAGCTGTCCTTTTCCCATAAGAATGTGCTTGTGTAACAGCGTTCATGTCCTGCTGGTGTGCACTTAACATCATCTTTTCACTGCTTTTTCGGTACCAATTTACAAAGCAGAGTTAGGCAGTTATTAAACTGACCTAATTAATTAAATGAAATAGCACCAAGGGAAGGCATGTGGCTATACACAGGGACCGATATACAAGTTTCATCTAGTGGTACCCTTCACGGATACAGTGATCCTCAGACCAGTGTCTGCATGGGCTGGAGACAATGCCACTGCATGTTGCTTCCTGAAGAACTGAGCAGCTATTGCAGGTATTTTATATCTGGGAGCCCTGCCACCCCCTAGCTTATCTACAGTTATATGGAAAGTGTGGACCAGAATTAAGAGTGAAAATAAGATTTTAAAGGTGGAACTGAACAGGCTGATGTATGTAAAAATCCTTGGCAGGTTTAGAGCTGGTGTCCAGAGGGCACCAGAAAATAGGGTTGGACACAGCGTGACTGGTGTGTCACACAGACATAGAAATGAGCCTCCCAGATACCGTCAGGCACGTGCAGCACTTGCCACATAGCTCCTCCCAGCCAGTCTATGGAAAGCCTGAAACTTGAACTTTGCAGAAACAGATTTCTATATTTACTGTTAAGTTGCTGTCTGTGTTGCCTGTGGTATGTAACTGAAACATGCCAAAGAATGGAGCTGATGATGGATTTAGAGATGCTCTAAATTTGCCAGTCTGTAGGTGGTTTTGTCCACCGCTACTTCCTTCCAGTACTAAGAACTGAGTATTGCTTCCAGAATTAAACACTCTATGTGAAAAAAATTTTCCCACAGCACAACTGACAGAAATTTGAAATGAAATAATAATAATAATAATGTACAGTCCATTTGCTGTCTAATGTATGTGTGGGATTAAATAGTACGTTGCAATAAATTCCCTTCTTGCTGAATTACTCTAACTTCAAACTGAATTAAAGTACTTAGTTGTCACTACATCATTGAACTTTGATAGCTGGATGCCTTCCAAAAGTTGGGACTGCAGTTTCTTTTCTTACAGAAGTTCACAAAATAAGGGAAAAAAGAGATTTATTAAAAAAAAAAAAAAAAAGAAAAAAGAAAAAAGAGAGAGAGAAAAACAAAAGCAGCTTATTCCATTTTCTAAGCTCTGCTTTATTCACCAGTCTGAAAAGTACAATTAGGATGTGAAACATGTGGGAAACACCCCACCCAGGTGGGGGTCTGCTGTGGATGTGTTCCCTGCCTCTTCCCCTGCAGTAGTACAGGTATAGTTCTGGCTGAAGCTGTGTGTTTAGCCATGCACCAATCGATACACTCAAGAACAACATCCCCACTGGTAACTTTTGAAAATCATACCTGCTACTAAATTCAGTGCAACAGAGCACCATTACCTCATGTCCCTCTGTCTTCCATTAATGCCAGCTATGCTGAATTGTGTGGGAACACACCAAATTATGAAGCATAAAAAATTATACTACATTATTGGACTATACAAATATTGCACCTAGACTCCTACCTCCAGGGCTCTTGTTAGCACTAGCTGAGTTGCTGCTTAGGCAACTTAGGCTGTAGCTGTGACTGTACTGAGTCATGCACTCAGGCACAGCCATTTACTAAAGCATCCACGCTACAGTATTTGCTTTTGAATGAGTCCCACTGTACCACATTGATGAAGGAGCTAAGTCAGTAAGGAACTGCACTCGCCATGTCTGGTGCCTGCCTGCACAGCACAGACTTCCTGCTCTTGTTGCATTTGCCTGGTAGTGAAGGAGGTAGGCAGACAGAGCCTGAGGAAACCGACTGCCAAGGAACCATCCTGCTGTGCTCTCTGTGTCTTTGATTAAATCTTTAATTCAGGGAAAATTTTGTGCCGAGTCCTTCTGACTCTGAACAAGCATATATATGTCCATTCCAGTTCTTAAGAACATGAAAGAACATAAAAGACTATGTTACCATCCTGTCCACAGGTGCCCTTCTGCTATCCAGCCCCCATGGAGAACAAATGCTTTCACTTAAGGAATAACATGCAAGGCATTTTTTTGAAGTTCAGATTATTGAAGTACAATTTTTGAGCACTTCATATACTTCAATGACTATTCTTGCAAGTAACTGCAAAAGAAAAAGGACGGACATGCAAAAATAGTAAGTAACTAGTCCCAGGTCACACAAACCGTGGCTACAGTGTCTGGCAAGGGCAGGATCAAAGCTTAAATATTCTCAAAACGAAACATGCCTGCTGTACAGGGGTGAGCCTGAAAGCACATTAGCTGGTACGGCTGAGGAACACCCTCCAGAGCACGTGCCCTCGCAAGAGCAGCACATCAGTGCCTGGCTTTTACAACCTGCTCACACACATCATCCACTGCCTGTATCCAAGCCAGCTGCCTCAAGGATGTGAGGAGGAGGCAAAGCACATCACCCTTGCACCTATTCTGGAGACAACCCTTCCAAAAGGTTCTACGTAGATCCAAGACACTGGACTTGAATGTGATTTAATGCTTTCCCCATTCCCCCCAGGGGCAAAGGTGCTTTAGGAAAACCACAAATTTTGGGCAACTTCAGGGGCATCATGTTCAATACTGGAAATGAAATGAAGGGATAACAGAACAGAAGGTTCTCAAAGATAGCTGCGGGAGTAAAAATGGGAAGAGGGAAACAGAAAACAAAAGAATAAAGCACCTATACATTCCTTACAGGAATCATTTGGTGGTGTAGCCTATGGTTGCTCCAGATGCCATTAGCCCTTCAGCAATGTTGTTCATAAAAAAGCAGCACACAAAAAGTACTTTGGCTGGACTTTGTGTTTAATTAAAATGGCTTAGATTGATCAGTAAAATGCATTTACACAGACTGCATGTACCATCTGGGTAAAATGTCTCTAAGTAAATCTAGATTAGAGTTTGTGGTCTGATTTGAATTCAAGTGAATTGTCTATAAATTTAAATACAGTAAACAGTGACCAGAGCATGCTAAGGATGCTTGATCCAGTGAGGGCTGAGCTTCAGAGCATAGGCTGTCAAATGATAGCAAACATAGTTGAGTTGAATGCCAAGGGACAGCAGAGAAGTTTTTGGTGGGACTCAGCATAAACTTGGAGCTCTGAACAGTTTCTAAAGTCATGCACGTTAGAGGATGTCAGCAATGTTTCGAGCCATCTCTTGGAGAGCTGTTGTTTCAATGAGAAGCAGGTAAAGCAGGTCCTAATGTGTCTTTTACAAAGAATTTTGTAAAAAAGATGAGAGGACAGCTGGAGAAGGCTTAAGGTACACACATATGATAGACAGTGAGAGTCACTGGTAGATGTTTGCAGCAGTCTGAACTCTGTGTGTGGGAAGCAGCACGAGAGGACCAGTGCAGGTTGTGGTACTTATGGTACAGGAGGGGAACGTGGTGCTGATCTTTTTGATGGAGTTGGTGGTGAGCTACACTGGCTCTCTTTTTGCCAGCACTCCAGTGCTAAAATCCACCAAGCACCAACCTCCTGTCAGCTTCAGCAAAAGAATGTGTGCTTAAATTATCTTTGAGGATTTGTGTATCAAATGGTATTACTGCTGTCATCTGTCAATCCACCCAGAGAATTCTTCATCTCCAGCTTGGGAAATACTGATTAACAGAGGTGGGAGTCAGTGGAGGTCTGGGAAATTTGTAAAATAATATATTTGTAAACACAACAAAAAAAGTAAAAATAAAGGGAATACTAGTATTCAGTAAATTAATTTTCTGAGATTCTTAAGAAGTATTTATCCTTAAAAGGCCACAGACAGGTAAAATTAGCCCCTGTAGATATTTTAGTATTCAGACAGGTTACCTTTGTAGTCCTGCATAAAAGAATGCAGGTAAAGGAGAAATTAACTATTGAATAAAAACCTTTTCTGGTGTTCAAATGTTCAAAAATTTTTCTTCTTGTAAATACTGTTTTTGTAGCTCAAATCTAGGTCAAAAAAAAAAAAAAAGAAAAGCAATCTCCATCACTGCAAATTATGCTCATTTACAAAACATATACAGAGAATTTGCTCTACAACAAATCTCTGTGTCTTGTTATAAGAAAGGAGGCATCAAAATCCATAGTAACAGCATTTATAAGAGAAAGATCAATAGGGCATCTGGTATTTCAAAGGCAGAAAATGATTCTATTAAATTTCTACTGGTAGAAAATGCACTAACAAAATATCTAAAACCCATAGTGGGTTTCAGCCTCTCACGCTGTGCCACTGGATAAACCACAGGGAAACCATCACAAAATTCCTTGTAAAAGATGCACTAGGAAAACCTAAGAATGACTACAGGGAGTTAGACCAAACGTCGGTCCACTCCAGCAGAGCATCCTGTTTTTACAGAATTGGCAGTAAGCAATCTCTGAGCATAGCTTTTGCTCATGGGATTGTTGACAATCTTTTATTCTAGTGTTTCAATTAAAAAAACTCCACAAAGTATGGCCATAAGTGGATGGTTATTGAATCATAAGAACAGGACAACCATATGTGAAACTTGCTAATAATCTCTCTGCCTTTAATGATTTTAGCTAGAGACTTTATTTCTCTCACTGTGGGCTTCGAGTATTTTGTAATGTTCAGTAAATTTATTTTCATGAGCTTCAGTCATCCCTCGTAAATTTTTAGAATCTACCATATCCTTTGGCAGGGACTTTCACAAATGATCTACCTGTCATGGGAAGAAGGGAATGAGACAGCCCTAGCCAGTGGGAAGTTAACTGTGTCAGCCCACTGGCTGTCAGTGTTGTCATGTACTCTGTTGGGAACTCATAAATGGATCTACAGAGCAAAATAGTTTTGAAGTGTGATGATGAAGTAGATGTTGGTGGATATTTGCAGAGGGCAGTTGCTCAGCATGAGAGACATCAGAGGAGAAAACATGAAAGCAGCTGCTTAGGTAGCCTGTAGGAAGGAGCAGCCTAAAGGGTTACCTGGAGGGAGAGGGTACTCATGGCAGCCTCAGACTTTCCCAGAATGGGTGGTTCTGTGCATATAGCACTGAAGAAGATCTCAGAAGAACAATATAGAGTCAGACTCTATTTAAAATACAAGACAAGACAGGCCAGACAGACCACTAGGCCAGGAAGACATCTGGAGAGTTATATCTTTGTTCCTTAACCTTTATATAAGTGATCAATTGTACAGTTCCTTCCTTCTTCAGGTGGAATGACTGTGCATTCAGAGAGGAGGCTAGACTAGAGAATCTGCTTCCCTTTTTCCCCTGGAACCTGTGTGAAGGCCCATTTTGCTGCAATCAACTGACCGTTTTTACAGGCAAATACAAATACGATTGTTCACTAGACCTGTAAATAGTTTCATCTTAGAGTAACGCTCAGCGCTGAAGAGGGTGACATTAAATCAAGCTAGAGACTGGATTTTTAGATGCATATGAGACAAAAGCATAGCAACGGATACAGGGCCTTAGGAATCTGTACATTGGTAATAATTAATACCAGTCATTAACCTGGGACCTGCAAGGACTGATGGTGTCAGAAAGCCTCCAGCAGTTGCTAATAAATACAGGATTTTATAAAAGGAACAGCAGTTATGGATAAAAGCAGTAGGATGGATGTGACAACCAGCAATTTTAACTTATCACCTTGTAGCTTTATTTTTGAAAGCTTTTACTTCCCACTGATTGCAGGCTTCCAATTTTGTGTTGTCATGTAATAAATTACAAAAATTATCTCTTTNTCGAAGAAAAGCTTCTTTTTTTAACAAAATGAGTTAAGTATTGCTGCCATGGTGATTATAAGAAGAAATCAGCACCAAAAAGTAGCCTAGAAATAAAGACACAAATTAAAAATTCTCAGTAACCAGGGTATTTTGGTTGAAATCTCTCTAACAGGAGAATTTTGCTGCATGTATGAGGGGGATGGGGGTGGAAGACTGGAGCAGAGAGGTCATCTTGAAAAGCAGATCTTTAACCCTTTTCCTGAAAGCAGAGGACTGTCTTACTTAATGGTATGTCTAAAGGAGATCTGAAGGATATGATAGCAAGGAGATGAACATCCTCCTCTCATCAGGGGAGTGAAGGAGAAGGCATGATCATCCCTGGGGTAGCTGTAAGGGTGGCACCACTGTGCTGATCATTTAAAAGCTGTCCCATTTGACCAGGAGCTAAGCACCAGTTAGTAGTGCTAAGGCAGTCTTAGCACTAGGTAGTGTTGACTCTAGCATTTATTAACATTTGCTGCCACATTTACTGCTCACTGAATTCATAGTCTAAAGAAGTATTCTAGACCAAAAGGTCTACTTGTCTTCTTTGCTGACAGCACATATGCCTTGATCATAACCATCATAAAATGTCAGTAATGAATGCAAAAAGAAATTGTGAAGCTAGTAAATATGTTTTCAATATTTAAGTAATTATCTCCTATGCATTACCCACAACAAGAGGACAAAGGTGTTGTGGGTTAATTAGAGATCCAAAAGCACAAAGACATAAAAAAAAGCCTTACTCAAATGTGCAACTTTTCTAGAGCAGACGTAAAACCAGAAATATGCTGTTAAGTACCTGACTAAAAGGCATAATCTTTGCATCAGAAAAAGGTACTGGGATCAAAGATGCAAAGTTTTTGCCATTAATGACCCCCTATGGCTGGCTTGAGAAGGGAGTCCAGGGACTGACAGCTCAACAGATCTCTTCCAAGGATATGGAGCTGGTCAATCCAAACTGCTGTGCTCCCTATAACGTGCGGCACTTGGGATAGCTCACATTTTACAGCCAGTGACATGACATTAAACTATTTCATAGTGATCCATGTACTATAAGGTATAATATATTACTTAGAATATTTTAATCACCTAAAGTTCAGGGACCTCAAAGCACATATTAATTAATGCTTATTTTAATTAGCTCTGCCTCAGAGAGAGGAAGAAGACAAAACTGTGCAGCCTTATTAGCACTACACTCCAGATCCATAATTAAACCCAGAACACACAATATAATAAGCATCAGGACTTAAAGCAGTGGAATACTGGCCACCACCATGGCAGCCTCCCACTCATATAACTTTCTTTTTCCTTTACATCATACTTCTTTCTTCCAGTTTCCACAGGGGAAAAGGCAAAAGATTTCTGCTCTTCATGGGCCAAACTCAGCTCTTTTCTTGCAGTACAACATCATCTTTTGTGGTGTTATTCTATATTCCATTGTACTCAGAAGAATAAACTATTATTATGAGGAAAAATCTTTTTGTGCAAGTATCTTCACGAGCAACTTTTTCCTCTATTTGGCTACTAGCCACTGTGTATATGTCTGCAGGACAGAAACTTCTGCGTTGCTGCCTTCGAGCATTTTGCCTCTTTCCCTGTCCCTTCAGAATCACTGAAGATGCTTTATTTTAAATTCCACAGCTGCTGGATTCTGAACAGAAAAAAATGGGTTCTTCTTATTTTCTGGCTCTTCACAATAAATTAACTGTGGGCTGAATGGGCAAGTTAGTGTGCAAAGGTCATCCAGCCAGTCAGTGGAAAAGCATCAATACAGCACCCAGTACTACCAATCTCTAGCATCCTAACCTTGTCTGCCAAATGACCAAGCTAGGAAATTCCAATCACTACTATTCAACCATCTTCTTATGTACATTAAAGACACTGAAAACAAACAAAACTCCAATAAACTGAGATTTCAAATCCCTGGAAGTCCATAGTGGTTTTCCTGTTCACTCTAAATTTTTTAAGATAAGATCTTCGGAGTTTAATAACAATACTGGAAAAAATTTCCTAGTTCTGCACTGGTACTATCATATAGCATTAGTTTTCAACCTTGTTTTGCTTGCAGGTCCTTAAAATTTATACAATAGACCTGATTTTCTTAGCAAAGTTCTACAGACACCTTAAGAGTGGTTCTCACACTCTCAGATAGGTATGGGTCACGCATTGGAAATATCTGCTAAGGGGAAGGAAATTACATTCATGTGAAAAAATCACAAAACCTTAGCAGTAACTAAATACAGGAAAGTTTTGTTTTGATTTTCTTATTTCATATTAATTAACACATTTTTTTAAACTTTAAATTGCAATAAATTCTCTCAACTTCACTCCTCCTGCTCCATTCCACGGAGTTTCTCCAAATAAATAATGAAACTGAATAGTTATGCTTGCAGAAATTGCTATTACTTTATCAATGCCTGAGCCAACAAAAGAATTTTTCATGCACTGGCACAAAAGGGAAGGAACTGAACAGCTTTCAAGAAATGTGTTATATTTCAATATGTCCTGGTGACATGCAGAAGTATATCTACAATTCTGAAAGGAATTGAGATGGAAGAATGGGTGGAGAGAAAAATTTTGTACATTCATGCTTCTTTCTAATGAATTCACCAATATTAGAACAAACAGTGCTGCCTTGCTCCGTAAACAATTCTTGGCCAATAAACTTTGCATCAAATCCTAAAATACCATTTTACTAATTTCTAAAATGCAAGCAAAAGTTAATGGTTCAGTATCTTGTACACTTAAATGTAATATTTCACTTTATTATTTCCTTATTTCCATGTGCTCTTATTTTGATTTACTGTCTTCTAATTTATTTTGCAATTTTAACTAATTTTGGGATATATATAAAGTATTTTATTAATTCTGATAATTTTGTTAACATGACACAACAGCATATTTAATGGACTGTAGCAGGTTTCTGTCTATTTCTCAGCATCAAGTGACTGTAGAGACATTAATGTATGCCCAAATTAGACCAATGCAGCAACTGAGTTTAGACTGAATTAACCATCCCCAAAGTTTTAGAGGAGCTCATTAATGTTGCTCTGGATAGCATCCATAGTCTTATAATGAAGACATTATGTGATATTGTTTTGATACTTTCATGCCAAGCTCCCAACATCTTGCAAGCAATTGAATTTTTATGCCCTGTTATTCTTAGAATTATCAGGTTTTTTTAATCACAATTCTTAACTTCGGCTCCTCCTGTAAAGTAAAGGTTTCTGAAGTCCTCCTTATATACTGCAGGTTTATTAGAGGGACCAAGAAGAAAGGGGAAAAACAAAAGGCCAGGCTGTCACTACCCTTATTCATATCTATGAATAATGCTTTGCTCCATAAATAATGCACTGAACTCACAGCATATGGTACAGGTGTTAGTTTGCCAGAGTTTAGCCTCATATGGATATAAACCATATATTCATGAATATTTGGGGATTGGGAGAAGACTTGCTTGTCATTTGAAGTTGAAAATAACAAAAGTCAATAAAAATTTTATGAAAACTGTTTACAATGAAAAAATACACAGTTACATTAGTGCTTCAGTAGCTGAACTCCAGCCCCAGGACTCAGCTTGAAAAAAAATCCCATCTCAGAATGTCTTGAATTTGGACAGATGCAAAACTTAACAGGTTCCTGGAGACATCTTTATATAGAGCATAACAGAGTGTTCTGTTTACAGGGGGCAAATGTTACAGACGAACTTCATTGAAAACCTATCTCATTTTTTTACCCAGCTTCTGCTTTCTTTTCAGTGCATATCTATGTATAAATTCAGAAAGCCTAACAAAGTTTTTAAAGAGAAAATCAAAGAGAAAAACAAACACGTTCAATTCCCTCTGCAGAGCATTTGCAGAAACTATTCGATATCAGACTAGATACATTTAAGTTAGAGAAGGGCAGGTGAACGGACACAAAGACTGACTTTCCGAAGAAAGCTGACAGTTGTTTTGGAAATATAGAAAAAAAAGAAAAGCAGCAATTATTTTTCCTCTCTGCTCCCAACTTCTTTCTTCTTTTTAACCCTCAAGGTTTTTTTTAACCATGAACCCAAGTGCACTGGGGCAACCTAACTTCAATAAATTAAGCAACAGCTGTTCTTTTTAGAGTTCCAGTTGAAAAAATTCATTAATTAACTATTAAACATTTCATCATTAAATATCCTTCCTGCATGCATGCCTGCTAGAATGCAAAATGATGGACCCACTTTTTTGGCTTTCTACATTCAGGTGGCAGAGCCAGAAGTGGAAAGCAGATGGAACATGGCAGATGGGTATTCTGCTGCTGCAAAGAAGTCTCTGGAGCTGGAAAAGGTGATGCAGTCCAGCTTTTGTAAACTACACTTCAGGCAAGATGACTAACAGGAATAATCACAAAATCAGCAATATAAAGGAAAATATAACTTCCTGCAATAAAATGAGAAAGACATTCAAAGACAGAGACAAACTGGGAGCTTGACTTTGCAACACCTGGTGGTAATAAGCAGTGATCCAGATTACAAAGAAGAGAGATTAATGCCTGAAAGCTGGCCTGCTTCTTTCAAGTATAGCAGTTGATCTAATAAAAGATAATATCGCCTCTAAAACCTTGCCTCTGTTAGATTTTTAATCAATTCTGATTAGA
>VZTN01025344.1:3183-15582 GCA_013400515.1 Erpornis zantholeuca | reverse complement strand
CTTACAAGTCTCTATCAAAAACTTTCTTGAGAACATGAAATGTTTACAGGATTGTTCTCTTCAGAAAGTGAGAAGCTTTTCCTTGGGAATAAAGTGTTTTTTCAGGCTCACTGCTGGATTTCTCTAAGATCCACTAAACGTCAGCCACATGCATGCAAGAAGGGTGAAAAATATTTTACAGGTTGGGATACTGTAAGAAAAGGACTGCATTACAATTATCTTCAAGGAAACAGAATCCTGAAAGTAAACATTCAAAAATAGTTTCTGGAACTGTAGTGTCTCAGACCTCACGTAACCCTTGTTTGGAGGTGTGAGAAGATCACAATTTTGTGACACAACTTGATCTCAGATAGGATTAGCACTTCTAACCACATCTATCATGCCTCTGCAGTGGAAAGGTACCAAAGTACAGCAGTATGGAAAAGGTGTTCACTTTTTAGATGAAAGAGCTACTTAAGCCCGAGGCTAATTAACATTTTAGAGGGGCAGGGAAAATCCAATGCTGTCAGCAGTGTTGTTTACAGGCTTGATGCCAGCAGCCAGGTGACTGGTCAAAGACTGACCCCTCTTTTACACAACAAACCAGCACTAGTTACAGTGGGACTATGCTATTTATGTTAAGACTTTAGCACAAAAAGACAGCACTACATTTTGCAGCAAAGTGTAATTCATCATGACATATTATAAGAAAAATTTGGAAATGTGAAATCCAGTGAAATATCCCAACTGCATTTCTTAATCCATCTGGAGAAAGGCAAAGGGTAAAGAAAAATCTGATCATGGTTATACAAAAGATGATGACAGGATAAACCTTTTTTATGTATCTACTGTTTTTCTCCCTTCTACTGTGTTACACATCTAAAATTGTACAGACTCCTACACAGCATTCAGGAAGTTTTTTTGCTTTCTAGTTACATACCTAGTCATATTCCTCTCTTCATATATAAGGACAAAGTATACTGACAGGAATCAAAAAAAAACCCAAAACGGTATCCATCCTAGCTGCTCCTGCCAATAGAAGAGATGAACACACCATACTCGAGCAGCTCTGCAATTGCACAGCTATCAAGGAACTGTCACCATGACACAAGCAGCAGGAGCTGCAAGGCCACTCTAAATTGAGCCAAGGACTGCTGAGGTCTGATGCTGATGCCCTAGGTTTTAACTTTTATATTTTTCAAATCCTGTACTGCTAGTGTAACTCTGAAGTTTCTTGTAGCTTGTTAAGTGCTGTTCTCTATGCTAACATAGACATAACAAAGCCTCTCCAGCTTGCTCTCCAAGGACACCCAGACCAAGGACTGTAAACCATCATCTTGGGGAGAGGGGAGCAGGCTTGGGGAAGTCACATCATTGGCTGGGTTCTGGTTGGTGAATTTATGTTGCTATAAAAGTGTAAAGAACTCGTGACCTGTCATCTATTTTAGAATCCACTGAAGCAAGTCCCTCTGGAGCCCAAAAGTGTACCTCTGAAGACCTTTCAAACAAATACTACATTTTTTTCCTTTATTCCTGTCTAGTCACTGTTTCTAGGCAGCCATTTAGGGCATCAATACAGACGAGTAACAAAACCATGCAGTACTTTCCCTATTGCTCTTCTTCTAGAGTCCTCAATCTTGGAGGCACTCATGTTCAGGATAAGTGAGAACCAGTCTTCCTCTCCCCCCATCAGGCTGCAAAAGTGACTGTGGGATATGTTTTGAGTGAACAGGATTCCACACAAGGCACAGGCAGTTTTCAGATGACAGATTCTTAATTCTGCTACACGTAGTTCAAACCATCAGACTTGACCTTTTGCTTCTAAGTTCTCACCCTGCTTTATTCCTCTTGCATCTTTTCCTATTATAGAAGGATTCATAGCTTTCCATATCATGGTTATTCAGCAATTCAACAGCTCCTTAAAGAGCTAATTTAGGATTAAATACCCCTTCTGACAAGTGTTACATAACATTTCCTATTTAAAGGCAGTATCAGTGCCAAGTAATTTATGATTTCAGATTATCAACACTTTGAAAAAATGTCATCATTAAATTCCACACTCATAAGCTTTCTTGATCTGTTTGATAAACTTGCTACAAATAACCTGGAGTTCTCCTCTGGGTGGTAGTAGAAGAGAATCCTTTTTCCTCATCTTATATGCATTGTCTTACATAATTTTTTAGAGGTTGTTCCCATATCAGTACTGCACCAAAATGTGAAATTTGACAACAATGCTGCTATCCATAGAATAGAGTCCAGTACCCGAACTGTAACAGGGAAAATTGTAACCATTTTTGGGTAAATAATTTTTCATTTATTCTTTTTGGGTAAATAAAACTCTTAATAGCTCAAGTCTCCATGAAGGCATGCATGAATAGGTCAATGTTCTGGCACCAGCTACACCACACTAACCTCAGCTGATAGATACATGTCATTGTAGCAGGCCATATTCATTAAGTTCTTTAGCCCAAATGAATTCCTATTTCCCTGCCATGACACATGTGGACAGTTCCTAAGTCAAACCAGAGACATGTTCACACTAACATCTCTTACCACAGGTATTTCCACTGGTTGACTGAAACAATGAACTGCCTGCACGGTAGCAGCAGTCACACAGGCACAGTTGCTGGTTTGACTGCATTACTGATTCCACAACAGAATATGAAATAAAACTTCACCCTGCAGTAGACTTGCCAGCAATGTTCCACTGCTACAGTCACATCACAAAGTTTCTTCAGCTTAGGCATATCCTTAGCAACACCTCAAAAAATCACAATGTAGGAGTTGATAGTTATACCCAAACCCCTTAGAAATTTTCTCCTTTCTTCCTCCTAGGGTAAGGGCACTGACTTTTGAAACTCAGTTGTTTTGGGGTGGTTTTTTTTGTGGGAGAGGTTTTTGGGGAGTTGGTTCTGTTTTTTTGTTTTTTTTGTTTTTTTTTTTTATGTTAATTGTGTCTCATTTAAATTAATTTTGAAAACAGCAAAGACAATCTGTTGTCCCTCGGCAGAAATGTTTCACTTGATGGTGAGTAACCTGTTCCAGCTTCCTGCTTGGGATGTGGTGGGGAGGTGCAGAGGAAGAAGGAAAAGAAGCAGACTGAAAAGTAGACTGAAAAGTAGGCTGAATATGTAACACCAATAATTTAGGAATAAACATTGTTTTATCAAAACATGTGGTAGCTCTTACACTCAGTTATGGTTTTGGAATTCTGGGAAGTCTGATACTATACGGAAACAAGCTAAAAAAATTATTCACATTAAGACTAACGGGTCAAGAATAAGGTTTATGCATAATAAAGGCATATGCAAAGTAGGGAAAGCCTCAGGATTTCTTAAAACCATACTTCAAAGGTATTTAGAAGAGTCATTCTGGTAACAAGTGTGAGGTTCTGACTGGGAAATGATTTTCCATCTCATTCAGAGATGTTCATTAACCCTCACAACTAACACTTCATTCTGAAGTTTCAAATGTTTGGCTTTGTTTTTTGTCTTTTAATTGAAGCATTTAAGCCTCAATCACTCTGCCCACTCCCAGTATTTTCTGTTATCTTAATCAGTTCTGGGTTTCAACCTCTGAAAAACAGTTATCATTTCTAGCCTTCTATTACTGTCCCTTAATTTTTCTTCCCTTTGACTAAGTGACTGGTTGCAAATATATGTTCCACACCTACACTCATATGCACCACCAAGAAATCCTAAAGACATAGCAAAATAACTTTCTTTTAACTTGATGTTTACAGGTTTTGCAAAGGTATGGTATTAGAGCAAAGTGATTGGGAGGATACAGATTCCCTTGGAAGAGTTAGGGTAATCTCAGTTTTCCAAGGCTCTTGACAAAGAAAGGGTAAATGGACTTCATTCTATCTGCATGCTCCTTTTTTTGCATACCTTGGGGGTAGGGAGTAGATATAAAGAATTTTGAGGACTTCAATTAAGACCTTTATATTGTGATATTTAAATAATATCTGCTTATTCCATTTGTTTAAACAAATAGAATCTAAACTGAACCTAAGCTGAAAATCTGTTGAATGCTAGTAAGCTAAGGTAATTATTCCACCTGCATAAAGTAAGGCAAATACTCCTTAGATGACTAATTTGGAGCACAAACTCCAAAGTTACTCATTTACAAATTTACTGGCTAATTTGTGGTTAAATGATGAGCCAATTAAATAAAGATCCTCGACTCTCTTTTCAAAGAGCAGTACTTCCAAGTCAGAATGTTAAAGCAATCTGGGATGGGAGCTAATGAGGTTCAGCATCTTAATAATGCTTAAGTGACTTCTGAAGGAAAATATCCAGCTGTTTTCCTGGTCAGCAAATAGGGTGGATACCTACAGGCCCTAAGTATTAAATGTCTGTAATAACATCTTTGAGTTTTTTTTACACTTTAATTATTGTAAAGTTGGATAGGGAAAGATACCCAGAAATTACACTTTAAGTCGAAAAGAAAAGCTGAAGCAATACAAACTCCATACAGGGATTAACCTGTGTTTAACCTTCAACAACATTTAAAGCTTTCCAAGATGTAAAAGAGTTTGCAGTGGTCACTCATGACTAACAACTCCATAACTGCTGCAACAATGCCTAGGGCACCACTTGGTCAGATCCACAAGCCTTGGGAGGAGGCTGTTGGCTGGAAGTCTACCTATTATCAACGGAGGCTTAAGGGATCTCCTTCTCTAATTTCTTACTCTAAGTGTCCCCACACACTGACTGTGATGTCCTGAGATGTATCCCATCTCGCAGACAAAAAACTACCACTGAAAGCCATGTCACTGCAGTGCTGCCCAAGTGACACATCAATAGAAAAAACAGCTTGTTATCAATAAAATGACACATTTCCTTGAGAAACATCACATCAACTGTATGAGCTTATCTTTCAAAAGCATTTGTAAAGGCAGCTGAAATGAGTTTTAAAAGCCCCACTACTTTACAGGTCTCACGCCTGGAATCAGTAGTTCAGTCTATTCACTACTTGTAAGTGTAAGAACCCCCAAAAAGGTCCCTGGGTCTACACCTGAAGAAAATAACTCCTGACCCAAAGAGATAACAAGGTTATACTTGACAACTCTGAAACTAAGAAACAGGATAGCTTTGCAGGAAAGGCAGAGAGTAAGAGCAATAGCAACCCAACCAGCTCATTATACAAGGATTAGGGATTATACACTATTGAGTATTGCTTACATTAATCGGCCAGAGATGTACCACTGTATCAGGCTGCTCTGCAGCAACATGCCATGACACCTCTCAGTCTCTCATTTTCACAGGTCTGTTGAAAGGGAGAGGGGAAAGGCTTTCAATTGGGCTCTTTTCAAATAAAATCTGAAAATTAACTGAATATAGCTGATACAGAGACTGATGCAAGCTTTTTAAAGACAGCTTATTTAAAAGTTATTAGGCAAAAAGTGGTATCAGGTAATTCAATGAGATATGGAGACTGAAAGAAAGAAGACCAGGGAGGGGGTGATCAATATTGTCTCCTTACATTAACTTTTACTTAAGACACATTTCATTAGGGATACCATCTCATTTTCATACTTCAGCTCAGTAGACTTTTTTTTCCCCAGTAGTGGATCTGAGGGGGAGGGGGCAGAAAGATTTAAGAGGGCTTTTTTTCAAGGCTTGGAAATTCATTAACATAGACTATTGTAACAATTTAGGGTTCTGAACAGCTGAATCAAGATTGCAACACAAGATTAAATTGACATACAGTTGAAAAAAAAAGAATCCATTAATGCCTCAGATGTATTTGGTTAGGAAAATATAGCTTAGATCCAGATTTGGTTGTACTCTCAGAAAAATAGAGAAGGAAAAATATATTTATCAAAGAACAAATATTAGTCAATATTAGGTCATGGCACTTAACAAACATTTTTACCCTATCACATTTGTACAGAGCTGCAATTAAAGACTTATTTAAAGCAAAAGATCTTATTAATGGGTTGTTACTTTCTATAAAATCAATTTCAGTTCAGTAGCCCTGATTAAGTCTCAATTTATAAAAGTGGAAGGAGGCCAACATAGAAAATCGGTGTAACTCCCTAACAACATAGATTTTTTTTTTTTTAGAGAGCAGTTCTGAAATAGATTACAAAGCCTTCTAATGAAAATCAATGACATTTTAAAGTTAAAGGCTTAAAGAGCAATCAAAGATTTGAAATGCCAAAAATGGAAACATGTGCTTTAAACTCTGATTTTTTCTTGTGTGCCCAAATTGGCTTGGTCAGTTCATAAGCTTCAGGCAAAAAAGTGTCTTTTTGAACTGCCACTACCCAACATAGGGTGAAGAAAGGTCTCCACAGACCCATGTGTGGAGTGCTGTGTAACAGCAGACAGACTGTCCATGGCTGATGTGAAGTTGTATTTTGTTTGCACCCAGCCTTGGAATCCTCTCCCTGAGCACCTCCTCTCCTCAGCTCACACGGGGTTCATGCTGCACCCCATGGGGCACTTCTTCCCTACACCTGCAGCACCAGCAATGGACATCAGAGCCCACCAGCAGCTTCACACTGCTGGCCCTGGGACTTCACCAGAGAATGCTTTAAATGGTTATGGGTCTGCTTTAGCTGTGACTGCAAATATTGATATGGGTCAGGAAAGGATGGGAAGATTATTTCCTAGAGTTGAACACTGACTCAGGACATTGGGAACAGCCTTGAGGAGAAAGACTGGGAAGTCTTGGTGGACAAGCTTGACATGAGCCAGCAGTGTGCACTTAAAGCCCAGAAGGTCAATCATATCCGTAGGCTCCATCCAAAGCAGGGTGCGGGAGGGGATTCTGCACCTCTGCTCCGCTCTGGTGAGACCCCACTTGCAGTGCTGCATCCAGCTCTGGGGCCCCAGCATAAAGAGGATGTGGAATTGCTGGAGCAAGTCTAGAGGAGGACCACGAAGATGATCAGAGGGATGGAGAACTTTGCCTATGAAGCCAGGCTGAAGAGTTGGGGTTGTTCAGCCTGGAGAAGGAAGAACTTACAGCAGCATTCCAGTACCTAATAAAGGCCTACAAGAAAGCTGGAGAGAGACTTTTTATGCAAGGGCATGTAGGGATAGGACAAGGGGTAATGGCCCTAAGCTGAAGGAGGGTAGGTTTAGATTAGATACTAGGAAGAAATTTTTTATACTGATGTTGGTGATACACTGGATCTTTCCCAGAGAAGGTTATGGATGCCCCACCCCTGCCAGTGTTCAAAACCATATTAGATGGGGCTCTGAGCAACCTGGTCTATTGGCAGATAGCCCCACCCATGTCAGGGAGGCTGGAACTATCTGGTTTTTAAGGTCTTTTCCAACCCAAAACATTCCATGATTCCGTGACTCTACATTTACCTATTTTCCAGAGCTTGACAAGAGATTCCTTTGCTACCACTTCATGCCAACTGCCATGATGTGCTTTAACCTTGTGATATTGTGATAAAGGTCTGAGTGAGTCCTTCTCACTCTTTGAGTCATTTAGGAAACTAAGAGTGGCTGATCAGACTGCAAATATATAAAGCCAGATGTAAACAGACCTGAGACCAAGGCAGAAGCTTGCCCCTCATGCAGACAGTATCTCACTACTCCCAGAGAAGCCAAGGATGTTGGTGTTGCCCTGCCCCCTGTCCTCAGTGCCACTGACCTCAGGACCCAGGCAATGTTACATGAACATGACACAAAAGGGGTCAATTCAAGGACATTTATGAACAACTTTAAACATAACAAGTTTTTTTTAGTCCAAGATAACCTGGTATTATTAGTCCAATTAAAATGACACTTCTTGATTAGACTGCTACAATTTCAATTAGACTAACAATAAATTCTTGTCTTTGCATGTAAGGTGCATCTTTTTGACCTACAAAAATATGTCAGGTGTAGTGCAACACTGTAAACTTCTAAGCATGATTGTCTAGCTTCTGCCTTCTGTATTCTGTGCTCTGTGAGGAGCACAAAGCCCTCTTCTCTCCCAAAACTGCTCCTCCTTGCTGCTCTCCCTTTTTTAGCAGTAAAGTAACTAGCTCAGTAGCAACAGCATCTTCTTCCCTGTGCCTCCTCTCTATCTGTTGGCCAGAAAAAACAACCAACTAAAACAAAACCCACACACCTCCTCCACCACCATGCATTTTTCCATCCACAGCTAGTGCAAGCACTGATCCCAAGGTGCTGTCCAACAAAACTTTACCAGGAAAAGAAGGGCTGGGTGCACACTACATTGATGCAGTCAAATGTAATACAGAGCTGCAGCATGTGTTAACAGTAGGGATGCTTTATTCATGCTTCACTGCATGGAAAACGTATGTGCTTGCCTGCTCTGTATAAACATACTAACTCCACAACGTGAGTTCTCATAATTCTGAATGAATGAATAAATGCTGAAATGAATGAATGCTGAAATGAACAGAGAATACTAACAGCGCATAGAAAATTAACTTGCAGGAATCACCTTCACATCTATATTGGGAACTTTATGCAGAATGATGCATTCTTTAGAGCTTCATTTTCAGAATTACAAATCTGAGAGACCAAGTAAAAGGTGTTAGCATAAGAACACCATTCTTCATATATCATAGATCAGTAACATTAAACTATCAGCTTCAGACATAAGTAGTTTTTAATCTCTACCATATCTCCCACCTGCAGAAATAATTAACATTTCTGACCTTTATATCACAGATTGAATTCGTATGAATTCAGATGTACTCTTCTCTGTATGAACTAATGATTTCCTTTTCGACTACTTGAAATATAAAAATGTTATTTTATACACAATGCATGTATCCATTACCAAACAATACCACTGAATTAGGTTAAATTTTCTTCTGCTTACTAAACCTGTTCATGCACACTTTCATGCCAATGTCATAAAGTACACTACCTGAAATTTCACCTTTCACCAAGGTAATAATTTGTCTGTCCACAAGTTTATGAAAGGGTGAGAAACAAAATCCTGAAGCATTAGAAAATGAAGATCACAAACACCCCTACACCAAGTCCAAACAGTCAAGACAATTCCCAGAACAGAAATAGGCAGCAGAAAGAGCTGGAGGACAAAATCCATTGTGTACATGAAAGTCTGCAGTAACATCTACAGTACCTCAGCACTTTCTCCACGGAGAGGAGAGGAGAGGAGAGGAGAGGAGAGGATATAGTTCAGTACGCAGGCACCTCCAGTGATCATCTAGTCCAACTGCCTGACCACCTCAGAGCTATCCAAGAAGTGAACCCCATTATGAAGGGCATAACCGAATGCCAAATATCTTCTTTTTTAGGCACTGACAGACATTGGGCATCCACCATCTCTCTGGGAAGCCTGTTCCAGTGTCCAGTCACTGAACTTTGGTCAGCCATAGAGTGATCAAGCACCTGGACCAGATGATCATTACAAGTCCCTGCCATCTAGAACAATTCTATGGTATGGTATGGTAATTTTTTTGTTCATATAGAAGACAACCCTTCAGTTTTCCTACAGAGAGAGTAAATACATTTATCTAAAACTCTGGAGTTCACATTCAGATTCCAGAGTCTTTACACAGAGCTGAGCAATTTCAGCATTGTGTATCTGTTTTCAGAATAGATATAACTAGAAAAGTACAACTGTTTACTCTTCATGTCAGATCAGCCTAGTGTTACCTAGTTTTGATATGCCTCCATGCATAAAACTAACATTTACCAAACGAATTCTCAAACCAAATGGTTACTCCTTCAGCTTTCCACTTCCGTCCAATGGCTTGTGCCAGCTCCTACTCCCACCTCAAGCACATATTGTCAGTCGGAAGAAACGCCCCAAACACCATTCCAATTGTCCATCTCTTTAAAAAAGCACAAGCAGTCTCTTCTGAAGAATATTTTCCACAACAAAGGAACACAGAAGAATGAGATGTTCCTAGTGAATTTCTCCACTGCTGAGAAAGACACAGAGATGTCATGCCTACTTGCATTTTCTAAAATACGTGACCTACTTTAGGTTGAGAAAAAAGTAAAACGTTTTAGAACCTCAATGTTATTTGACTAAAATATTTGATAATTAATAGTTTGGGTTTTTTTTCTCATCTGTCCTTATCTGCAATATCTCCTTGTTCACCAAATAGGTTACTAAATTACATGGAAATTACTCATAGGTACTCAACTTGCCAACTGTGCAGCACTGCTTTTTCTCTACAATTACATTTCACAGAGAAAATGCTTTGTTTTATTATTTAATTTCTATTACAGCAGCAATGAGGAAATATTAATTATATATTCCCATTGCAACTATGAAATTTAAGCTTTTCCATTCTTTCACAGACAAATGCTCCCATTTCCAGGTGGATAAAACATTTTAAAACTATTTTATAGACTGGTAGTACTAGAACAAATGCCTCTATAGTGGCTTTTAAAAAAGAAAAGCAAGTTTCACAGTCATTGTGCATCTTTTCTTGGGCATTGAGAAGTCTGAGTCTGAGTCAGCTCAAAAAGACAGAACAAAACACTAATGACTGAAGCATTCCTGAAACTCGGTGTTTGCTCAGAAAGGTAACTATATCTCTTCACCTGCCCCTTGTCTCACTATGCCATCTGTCAAACAGAGTAAAAAATGCCACTAAGCCACAGGACAGTTTTTGTCAAACCTGTGCAGCAACTGGCAACACAAGCCATTTCTGATTAAGACAGAAGTCCTGCAGCAGTATATGCTACATATATACAAATGCAAGACATGATTATCCAATGATGAGGGACAAAAAAGAACAAGAATTTTGCCAAATCTTTAGCAAGGAAAAGCAGGCAATAGAGCAAAGTGAATTAGGTTCTGAATATAAATTTCCAAGATTTTTCTCTATTGCATTATTTGAAGGTCTGCTCCTGAGGGTCTTTCTCATGTCAGCAATCCCAGTTTTTTTTTTAATGTTTCAGTTAATGAAACCAATTCCTCAAACTTGGTTTAACAAAGTTTAAGGTTTAACTTTGTTTAACAAAGCAAAGAAACATCAGGAAAAAAAAACACAAAGAGAAACAAAGACAGGAAAAGGGAAACTCGTATGCAAACTACAGGTAAGTGAATGGAACTAAGAAATTTAACCATATATATTAATCCTTGATATGAGAAACAAAAGACCTTGTGTGGTATAGCTAGAGTACTACATTGATGCTATTAGAATGTATCTTACCACTAAAACAAAACAGTTGCTGTCAAGACTGAAGAAGGAGTTACGAAGAAGGAGATTCATTTCCAGTTCTCCTGTTACATGTTGAAGATCTTACATGGAAATCTTGAAGTATTCCTTTAACGTTATTTCTGCAATAAGCCACTGTGTTCACAGTCATATTTGAAATCAAGGAGGAAGCTGAAAAAGAAGTTGAAGCTCTGATACAACAGCAGCTTCTGTATGAGGTCAACTATGAATATTCTCATGTGCACGGCTTTGAAGTTTCATAAAATTACAAAATGATATTATGACCATGTTTAGCAGTGAATGTATTTTTAATCATTTTTTTTTCAGCTGATGGTTTTACATATCCTAAACAGCTTTTGAAATGACAAAAAAAGTGAAATAATCTGATCTAGGAAGGATGTTCAGTTACCATCCACCATCTTCAACTACAAACCTTTAAGTGTTCTTGCTCTAAAACACCTCTAAACACATCTAAGAGCTGATAGAAGTTCTGATGGAGGCATGAGTACCATACACGGTCCTCCTCTCCTTGTGACTGACATATTCACCGTGACACAAAAATCCAACCCACACCACCAAAGGACTTCAAAACATCTCTGCTTTGCTTTGACCTGAATGGTCTCAGAAAGCCAGCTCTCAGTGTCATACAATTATAATCACAGACTCCTGTCAAATGGACACAGCCAGTCAGCTGCATGTACTATGATCATTCTGCAAATTAGTAAATTAGCTTGGAACACAAATAGATTTTCTTAGAGTCCTCTAGCAACTAATTTCAAAATGCAAACCAAAACGTACTTAATGATTGCCTCAGTACCTACTGTTTATCTTCTCTCATTGACCCCTTTCCAGAAATGAGAGTTAAAAAACTCCAAACAACTGCCATGGGCATCCAGAATGACAGTATTCTTCCAGCATAACAAGGACTTTGGCTGTGTTGTTGAAACTGGTCATGTTTCTGACAATCAGTAAATACAGAATTATTGCACTAACTTATTAACATCATCTTTAAGCAATTGCTTCACCATGCCTTCCCCTGTATTCTAGAGCAGCAGTTGGGTTATTTAAGACTACTTTAATGTAAATTAATAGGCTCTGACAACACAACTGCATTTGCTTCAGTTAGAAGTCATCCTCCTGCACGCAGTGATGTCATTTTTGATCCTCACCAATAAATTATAGCAAAGATATTTTTGTGGCAGATAGATACATTCAAATGTCTCCTGTTGTCTAAATCAACCTGTTAATATACCAGCAACACTCAGGAGTTTAGTAGCTATTTTGCCATTTAG
>VZTN01025343.1:731771-754551 GCA_013400515.1 Erpornis zantholeuca | reverse complement strand
AAACCTTCAGCTTTGCAGATGGCTGGCCACATAAGCCTGCATGGTTTTGTTCTCGTTTCCCCTCCCAAGATACTCTCTTTCCCCAATTTTAATTTTCATTCTCCCTCGCTCTTATTGAATTTCTTTAAGAGATGCAGTTATTGACAGGAGAAATGCTGTTGCAGACACACTCCTTCTTGGGAGCATCTGTAATGGCCTACACCATCTCTTGCCAGAGAAAGTGAAGGTGTTTGAACTCTGTCTAGTTTTTAAGTTCCATTTGTGAATTCAAGGCAAATTATGGCTCATTTTGTGGAGGGTAAAAATGAATGGCTACCATCAGAAATGTTTCTGTTGAATCATATGAAAATCTTTACTGATTCTCTTTGCTCCAGTCACTTATGAAACTGGAAATACAGAGGTTCCACTCATGGGGATTTTCTGTCCTGCAAAATTTGGGAAGTTTATTTTCCCTGCAGTTCCTGACTCCAAGTTTGCTTCTGGAACCCTAAATGCTGAGGCTATGAAGTAAAAACATGCCAATTCTGAATAGAAGCATGTTGAATTTCTTGTAAGAATTACTTAGTGATTAACTGTGCGAGGAAACAAGTTTCAGCATGTTGTTGGTGCACTGCTGGAATTTCAATAATGTTATCTCCAGCACTAGTAGTTGCACTTGATACTGATAAGTAAATCAGCCAGGTCATAGTACCTGCTACAAATTCTTGTTCTTGATATGATGCTTGCTGTTTTACAGCTTTGATTCCAATTTTCTTTTCTAATGGCCAAATGACTCCTGAAAGCTCAGGACACTTTCTGAGGAGAGGAACTTACAGTACCAGGGGCTTCTGAAGAGGCTATTTGAACACATGGAATTCAGCTATTGATTATGGGAGAAACAGTGATGCAGGAGGAAAAAATTATTGTGGCAGTATTGCTATGTGCCAGCCTAATGAGAGACTCTGCTGCTATCCACTCTGGGGTCTGGTTCCTTGTGCTTTTGCTGTCATTTGTCATACAAAGGGAAGGCGGGGTGGTTCTCCCTGGCAGATAGAAATGGTCTGTGGGCACTGCAGAATTATCCTCCGTGGGACTGTGTGTGTGACTTTCTCTCAGGGGAGCCCTGCCAATAACTGCTCTGCATCAGTGGCTGCGCTTTTGTTGGGAGTTTTCTCTCCTTGGAGAAAACCTGCACTGAAAAGGGAAGAAATGAGCTCTTGTCACTTGAGAGATGCATCTAACAATGGTGGCGATTTTCTGTCTCACAGAATATTGATGTGGAACATGTGCAGTTTACCCCTGTGATTACAACAAATCCCGCTCTTACTCTTATTATTTCTAGGAAAATACAGAAAACACAGACTTCCTTCAGAAATAGTGAGGCTGCCTGTGAGGGAGTTGAGTGGGTGGAATTACTGAAAAAGATAGTTCAGTACCTTGCATAGTTGCCTTGGGTATAATTTGGCATCTTCTAAATTGAGAATATTTGTCTTATGTTCCTCCCCCTCTTTTATTGGTGTTCTAATTGGTGTT
The DNA here is from genome assembly GCA_013400515.1 of Erpornis zantholeuca. Classification (NCBI taxonomy): domain Eukaryota; kingdom Metazoa; phylum Chordata; class Aves; order Passeriformes; family Timaliidae; genus Erpornis; species Erpornis zantholeuca. The sequence continues at coordinate 753,039 of VZTN01025343.1, read as the reverse complement.
CTCTTAGGTATTGAGTGAAAGTAATGTTTGGTGAACAAGTAGTTCAGGAGAGGACAATTATGATTCAGTTGTATGAATATGAGCTAGGTATGAATTACGGTTCTCACATTTATTTTTCAAAGCTATTTAGAAAATGATCTAGGAGAATCATCTTTATGATGTATGTTGTTCAAGAAATCTTCAATGTCTTCTCAGGCTGGAACATACCTTCCAAGCTGTTCCAAGTTTTTGAGGCTATGAAATTTATGGCTCTGTGGTATCATATCCTTGTATTGATTATCTGAGTGTAACTGAATGATTAAAGTCCTGATTTTAAGGTGAATGTTTTAGTTCAATTTTAGCTAACATACAAAAAACACTTTTATAAAAGTTTCCTTTCCTACCACCATTCCTTTCAGTAAACTCCTTTGCTAAACCAATTGTGGAAAGTGGTTGTGTTGTGTAGAGATCATTTTGTCTTTGCCCCAAGCATTTGCTGTCTTTTCCCTTCCCACTGGTGCTCCTGTTTAGCTGATACCTAGAGAATGACCACAGAGTTTCATTACATGCTCACAGCTATAAAGGACTGTGTTCCCAGAATGGGCAGCAGCAGGCTTGCCAGGGTATGCAGCAAACAATTTCCCTCAGTAGATCCTACTGTTATTGACAGATGGCATTGCCACTTAGAAATACAGTTTACATGCTCTTTTTCACTGGTTTCCCCTTAGGATCATTTGGGTTCTCACAGAAAATTCCATTTTGGTGAAACAGAGGCGGGTTATGAAACTGTTTCCACTGAAGTGTTCAGCAGACACAGAGGAAGTGCCTTTTTATCACTAGGAGGCAAAATTTTGCTATAGTAATTTCAGAATATTTTTGAAGTGTGGAATTTTTGTGGTGTTTGAGCAGTAGGAAAAAGAAAACTCATAATGTGTTTTGAGTTATACTTTTGTGCCTAGAATCTCTTTTTATGGAGTTTTTCCTTCCTAAATCAGAAAGAAATTAAACTTCAAGGTCTTCAACAAAATGGACTTTTTTTAAACTGTTGTTCTGAGCATTTACTGTCTAATGTTGAAGGCTGGCTAGCTCTTAATCTTTCTAGTAACACTGCTGATAAGGTTGCTGTTTGTGCCAATTAAAGTGGTGATTTTTGATTATGTTGAAGCATCCACTACAATCCTTCACTTCCCTTATTTTGTACCACTTATCAAAACCATAACTTTTGGTCTTCATTAAGTTAGCTTTCATCACATGCAAGACAAAGGTGTGGAAAAAGTAGGAGTGTCATATCCTCAAATCACTTCCTTTTTTCTGTCTCTGCGGCTCTGTCATTGTCCTTCAGTGTTTATTTGGTTAATGGAATGTGACTCTTCCTTACTTACCTGCTCTCAAGTACTCCCTTTGGAAAAAATGAAACCACTGGAGTTTCCACTGGCACGGAAGCTGCCAGTGGCACCTGCTGGCAACACATTTTGGCCAAAAGCCTGACTTTACCAGTTAAAGTGCTGATCTCCCCACTCCTGTGATTATACTGGAAATGAACCTGATGAGGAAAAATGTAATTTGGCTGGTAACATCTCTTGGAAAGGTCAGCCCTGTGATGCACTGGGGTAGAGTGGGAAGTCTCTGATGTTGGTTTAATGATGAAATTACAGGAATGAAGAATACAGAGGAGCTATGTGAATAGATAAGGAAAATATCTTCAAGGGAGGCCACTCACACCCCACCCAGGTGTTGGTGAAATTCTTTCCAAATGCCATTCAGGGAAGCCCCCTTCACTACACATAGCCAGCATAAACCTCCTCATTAAACAACGTCAGAAGATGTGGTAAAGCATTTTTATTTTATTTTAATAATATTGTTTTTATTTTCTTTTCAGCAAGACTGAAAGCCTTTTTATTTTTTTGTCTGGTATTTGTGAAAGGAAGTGTTGGGTGCTCCAACTATATACTAGTTGCTGAAATAGCTCTTTTGCTTTTATGGGGCTGCACTTAACAAAAAAAGCGAGTTTTAACCATTAATTTCACCTATTTTCTTCCTGGGTTTATATCATAGGTCTTTCTTTCTCTGCTAGAAAGGGTGGGGGAGAAGGGCAGAAAGGAAATGAAGCTATGCAACAGGCAGATAAAAGAGGTTGAATAGCCCAGGTTTTGGATGTCCTGCTACTCATGGAATCTGCAGCTCCAAGTCAGGTATCCAGGCTTTTAATCAGCTTGAGGCTGGGATCTGGGTGGATCCAGCTGCAAGGAAAATAACTTGCTGACAAAAGAGGTAGTTAGAGATGTCCAGGATAAAAATATGAGCTTAGGCCGAAGGGAGGGAGTAAGGGAGACACCGTGAGGGTATTCATGTGGTATCTGGGTGTCCATTGAATGTTGGCATATTTGTACAGAGCAGAACCATCAGAGGAGAAGAAACAGATTTTAAAACCAGGCAGAGATGATTGTCTAGAGATGTGGGTTCAAGTCCTGGCTCAGAACTGGGAAAGAGATATAGAAATAAGCTTTTCCCACTGTCATGGGTAGGCAGAGTAGTCGATTCTATTTTACTCCCAATTTGGGGAATGCAGTTTTCCTAGACTATATAGCATGTTAGCTAAGAGGAAGAATATATGCAATTAGCCCTGAAACTGCCAGAGTTTGCATGAGAACCAGGTTGACTAGGTTCATTGACTAGGTTTCAAAAGCCTTTGAAATCTTGGAGAAACCAAAAAGCCTCTGGTTGTTTCGGGACCATCTAGTAGTATGTGAAACAAGAATTTGCCATGCTATCTCAGATCTTCCACTGAGGAAAATAACAGCTACAAAAGCAAACCTTGATGGGAAACGTTGTGTAGGAGGGAAGAGCAGTATCTGTAGCAAGGGAATGAGGCAAAGTGTGTTGGTTAAGTGTTGGGCTGAGCTACTCTGGCAAAATGAATCTTTGCAATTAGTTGGGCTTTGTTGTGTGCACCTTTGGACAGCTGGGCTGGGAGGAGTCCTGAGAGTGATGTGTGAGTCAAGGGTGGAATCAATGTGTATGTCCATACACAAATGGAGAAGGTTTTTGTTTTTTTCTACTACCAATGGGAGGAATGGAATACAAGCATGGAGGTAAGAGTGTATCTGAGTCATGCCTAAGAAGTTTCCCATCAGGTGGGTAGATTCTGTCACATTTCCTTTGTGAATATTCAGTGCAATAATGTATGACTTGCCCACAGTCTTTTCCTTGTCCAAAAAAGTGATTCTCCATGATACCCATTGGAATAATACAAGGAGTTTGAAGCAAGGCTCTTTTGGTACCTTTTGGTCATAAAGGCAAAAATGTTTCCAGAACAATTGCCTGACAGAATGAAAGTCAAAGTCTTGCTCTTGCTGTAAAGGCTCTAATTCTTAAGTATGTATTTTTCTCTCTTTAAACCATGCAAGTTCCTAAACATGCAGGCATCTAAACCGCTTTGGTGAGGTTATATAAATCATGATTGTCAATGACAGTAATTATTGGGTTTGAAGGGCGATGACTTCAAAATAAACCCTTATTTTTCCAAGCATCAGAGCTTGAAATATGTGCATCTTTCCATGCCAATAGCAAGCATGTTAGCATCCTGATTCATTCTCCTCCACACAGTCTTTGCCTTTTTGTGTTTCACAGGCAAGGGTCAGTGGAAATATAAGCTGGAATTTTCCACACACCACATGTTATTAGAATTTGTGTCTGAGCTTTTAATAGAACAGAAATATGTATCTATATAGAAAGAGATCCTAGCTGGGCTTCTTAACCCAGGTGCATGTGTTCCTACCTCTGCTAGACAAAAGAAAATGAATGCCCCCTCCAGTTATTAAAATGATGAAAGATATGGAGTTCTAGGACATCATCAGGGTTCAGTGGTGTTGTACACTGAACTCAGAGATGTTTTGCAACTCAGAGGCTGCCGTGGCACCTGTACACTACTAACAGGTTACCACTGGCTGCTTGTCCTGCTGCAAGAGTTCCTTGTTACTTTTGTGGAGGTCCTTTTGCCAGCTGAGGCCTGCTGGCTTCAGCTGAATGTGTCATCTCCCCATTTAAATGATTTGTGTCAGAGTTGCAGTATTCAGAGACTGTGGAATCTTTTTGGAGGTGGGGGTGTTTTTTTCCTGTGGGTGATAAGCAGTACGGGAATCATGAGCTCAGGCAACAGCTGGAACTCATGATGTGGCAGTCAACTGGATGAGGCTGCTGAGGAGGGGATGTAACTAAACAAAACTGATAGATTTAACTGAGTAAGGAAATGTTTAACTTCCAGATGTTTAAACTGTAATCCCTCTGACGAAAACTGTTATCCTTCAGTGTTTGGAATGGATGGGAAAGCAATGTCCTGTGCCTGTCTGGCTGCCTGTGTGCCACTGCAACATGCCGAGGAGCAAGAGTGGTTATGACATCGTTTCTCTCTGAAAGGGAACTAACAATTTGTCCCTACAAGTGAGTGTGTACCTGGAGGATGCCAGAGCTCTGTCTTTTGCATTTTAAATTAAATTAAAAAGTGTCAATACTACATAACTCTGAGGTAAAACTGAAAATATCTGTAATGAACCCACAAGTCCTAATTCATCATTAAAATGTGTCTCTGCAAGCAGCAAAGGGCCAGGCAGAAATATCTCCTGTGTCCAGGGAGGAATTCCCCCAGCATGGAAAATCCCTACACATGGTAAAGGGCTGCTTCTGCCAAATTTAAGAGATCTGTGCAGAAAGTGTTGGCATGGGGAACACCCCATGGGCTGGTTAGGGTGGGCAGTGTTTGCTCATATAGCAGGAACTGGGCAGTGCCAGAGCAGCATTTTGTTTCTGCCCCAGCACTAAACCAGAGCTGGAGACAGACCTGGATGTGGGTGTTTCTACCTCACCCAGGGTTCTTGCTGTAGGCATGATCTTCCTTCTTGCTGCCTCCCATGATGACCTCTCCTCCTCCCACCAGCCTCTGCCTTTTCACAGTCCTGGCCATGGCCTCCTATCCCAGAGGAAGGGAGGCTGCCTGTTGTTCTGGTTCTTTTGGCTGTTTTCTTGGGTCTCCAGCTAACTCCTGTAACCTTTCCAACTGCAGCTTGTCTTTGTTTACCTGGTGACAGGCAAGTGTTGTCATGGCTTCGTTGTGAGATCCTCTGAGGATCTCACCCACCTCTGTTCTTCAAAATGGCCTGAGGTGCTTTGCTCTTTTGTAGCAGAGCCATTCCTTCTCCTGCTAGTGCAGCTGTTGTTCCTTTGCCAAGTGGAGCATGTTACCCCGTGGGGGAATGAACAGTTGTGGCTTCCAACCTGCCGTTCTTTGGGATTTTGTCTGGCTTTTCAAGGACGTCATGGGATGGTCCAAAAAATCCAGCTGGGGATTTCCTTGTGTTCCTTCTTCAGTGGCCCCACCAGCAGCACAATTGCTGTGACTTCAGGCAATCTCAGAGGCTTCATAGGGTTTAGCTCTAATTTCAGCATGCATTTGCATGTTTCAAGTGTTTGATTCTTTCGTATTTTGAAGGGTTTCCAGCCATCTATTGCTATACTTGCACTATACATATGCAATATCTGTTTCTGTCCTGCGCCACTTCTTTGCCAATAATGAGGAGAACTGCTGCAGTTTAATTTTTCTTCTTTTTGGGTTTTTGGAAGATATGAATATAAAGTACATCAGGCACATCAGCAAATGTAGTGCAGACTTTCTGTGGGACTTGAGTTGATATTAGCTGTGAGGAGAAAAGTGAAACTCGTCTGGGCTCTGTACCTTCGCTTCCAAATATTTAAAGGCTCCCACTTATCACACCTGAAAACTTTCCTTTCTCCAAGAAAACCAAGTACCAAAGGAAGATGACATACAGACTCTTTTCCTATTAGCAGGTAAGTTTACCTATCCCCAATTTGAGTGAATAAATTGGTTGCATAATTTTTTATTAAAATCACACTAATTGATAAGGGAATCATTGAAAAGGAGCAAGGATCTAGTTGTTCTTGACTGCATACATAGAAAACTAGATATTAAAACTGAAAGATATTGGAAAGGTCCCAATGAGAAATCATCACCTTTCATAACAACAGTAGCAGCAGTAAATGGTGAGATTTAGTTGGACCCAAGATCTTTTGGATCTCAAACAAAACCTCAAAGCACCTTGTGCTTCAAAACATGTTTTCTTGCTACAGAACCTATGCTTCAGATAATTTTGGAAATTTCCTCCACATTACCATTGGATGATGTAGAATTTCCTCAGGGTAAAACCATACCAGATTTTGGTCAGTGTGTACACACAGTTATTTCCTGCCCACTGCAATTTCATGTTTTATTTTGGTATGAATGCAGCAGGGCAGGAAGGCTCAAAGCTACCCTAATTCTACCACAATAAAAGTCTTTGTACTGAGGCAATGTGATTTGAAGGCTAAGGACTCACTCTTCAATGGAGAGGAAAGGGGTGGCCTCTCAAAGTTGTTCTGAGTGCTTCTCTAATGCACCTTTGTTCACAAGGCAGTGACATTGCACATGTGATATTAGCAGGACATTGTCCCCAAGGCTGTGCAGCCACCCCCAGACAGGTGTTACATTAAGACATTTCTTCATTTTACTTCTCCAATAGAAAGCTGTGGCAATCCTCACCTGTCATGAATTGGTGTTTAGGATTAGCAAGTGAGAGAGGCATGTGAACTGCAGCCCAGCTTTGTGTCAGGTTGAGGAATTCAGTGCACCATAAAACCCCAGAATTGTGATCCTTGTGGGACAGGGCTGCAGCCAGTCAAACATCCTATCAATCAGGAAGGACCCCTGTGTGGTGTGGCATTAACTTTTACAATTCAGACCAGTGTGGGGCTGTGCTGTACTCAATCCATCAGTCAGGTCTGCCTGCACAGTTCCTCTGCAGGGGATACCTCAGCCTTTATAATGCTGGTCATTGACAAGCTGAGTTGTGATCCATCAATCAGTCTCCCTATCACGCTGCACAATGGCTGCAGGATAACACAAGATAGACTACCCCATCAAAAAAAAAAAAAAACAAAACCCAACCAACCCCTCCAAAAAAGTTGAATAAAAAAGCCTTAAAAAAAAAAAATCTATTTTTTACCTATTCCCCTAAGTGGCATCCCCAACACTTTTCTGACTATTATTTTGCTCTTTTTTTCATAAACATAATTCTGATTAATGTTTTAAATTATGATTAGTTTTTTTCCCCTAAATTTTGTATGTGTGTGTGAGATTACCTAATCTTTTGGCACAAGGAAGTATCTCTGATCAGGCCCAGGCCTAGAATAACACAAGTATGGCAGGTCAGGGTGGAAGAAGGTGGATTGGCACAGCAAGTGTGTTTACATCATCCCTGGCTCTAGATTGATTTATCAGTAGGTTTGGCCCTATTTACTATTTCTTTGTAGCTAGTGCTGAAGCATATCATATAAACTGAGAATGATTTACAGGATAATAATTGTTCAGAGTGAATGCAGCTAAATTAAAGAGAGAACATGGTAATTTGCATGAGTCTGGTAGTTCTTGGGCATTCATATGGCTCTAATTTCTGCACATTCCCATCCCACCACTTTAGGTAGAAATGAGTAGATTTTAATTTTTTATCAATATAAAAATTGTATGTTTGTGTGTGCTTATATACATATATATATAAATGCTTTTTTTTTGCTGCTGCTTCTTTCTTCTCTGTCATTTGTATCAACGACTTTCGGGGTGGGTTTTTTTGCAACAATTTTGCATCTCGGAAAATACTGTAATTACTGTCAGTACTCTCATCCCATAGTAGTGCGAGTTAGGCAGCTCCTTGGAAGAGCAGAGATGCTCTGTGGCACTGATCCTTTATTGTCCAGATCAGGTCTAGAGCAAGCTGGAACTGTATTCCTGGCCTGGATTGAAGATTTTCCTTTCTGCTGCTGTCTCAGCCATTGCATGCCCAGCAATCTTGGCCAAATTTCCCCTTGGAGATAGGAATGCTCCTCTCTGCTATGCCCAACTCTGAGTGCTGCCAGTGAAAAGGTGGTAGACAAGAAGTGGGCAGAAATTGTTGTGTTAGGGGAGGAGATGAGAGAGTAGGAAATGGTTTGTGAGCCCAGCCTTATACATACTTAAATACTGGGGAGGAAATTTGCTAATTCCTAATTGTTCATCTTACTTGGCAGGGCTGGAAGGCTCTGAAATCTCTGTGCCAGGGAAGCAAGGAGTGCTGATGAGAAAAGGCAGGCAGATTTGTGTGAGGCCTGGGCATACTAAGGCAAGGACACAGTGGATTTCCAGACCTCACTATGATAGGGAAATGGAATCAATGCCCAGGTAGGCTATGAGGAGGCAACTAGAGGAGAAAAATAAAACCTTATCTTATCCACCAAAAACTTTCTCCCTAAATACAGGCCTCTGTGGCATCACGGAAAAAAAGTCCAGAAAAACAGATGAAGTTCTGCTGGATTCACTAGCTCTTTTTCCCTCCCCTGCATCCTGCCAAAAATGCAATTTTACTTTAATTTTGTTTTTGTGTTGTTTTTCATGATGCTAAAGCATTGCTTGAACACAGATGTAAACCATCAGTACAGTACTGTAAGGCATGGACCACACAGACATGCAGTTCCTTTCAAAATGCAAACCAGAGGAAACAATCTGCCTTTAAAATTAAACTTCCTCATTAATTTCATTAAAAACGTGTGCAGCTTCTAGGAGATGGCAGAGGGTGACTTAAAACATGGCATTATCCCTTGAAAACTGGCAGGCGGTGAATGTAGTCTGGCAGAAAAAAAAAAGGAATAAAATGGGGGATCTGAAGGAAAGGTTGGGAGAGGGAAGGGGATCTCCTGCAGTGGTTGCCATTTTTCTACTCCTGTCTGCTTTGCTGTGCTCTGCAGACACACAATAATAACCCCAGTGGGCCCGGGGATCAAATGACGTGTTGCTGAAGGATTAGGAGCAATTCTATCCCCCTGGCATGGGTTTAGGAATTTTCATTAAAATGACCTAGGGTGTGGTGAGAAAGGAATTTGGGCTGCACGGATGGAGAGTTAAACATCCTACCTGGGGAACAACAAAAGGTCTCTGCAAACGCCTCTCTCGCCTCCCCAGGCCCCAAGCAGAGCTGTCATGCCTTTCCCCCTCAGTGCAGTTGTTCACGGATTAGCATGGAGATACATGGAAGGTCAGAATTAAAAGGCATCTGTCCAGAGGATGGAGGGGAGGAACAAGCAAGAGGGCTTGTTTCCTGGAATTGCTTAAAAACGAATACGTAGAAGCAAAAATGTGTTTGCTGTGGAGCAGAATTGTGTTTAATTAACGAGGCAGCCTTGTGCCCAAGTGCTGCACCAGGAGAAAATGGAAAATTGTTGCTAGGTTGTGCAACCCCATCCTGTTCATCTGCACAAGCAGCCTTTGCACAATTTGGTGGGTTTCTTGTGTATGCTCCTGCTTAAGCAAAAATTTCCAGTCCAGCTGAATGTGTTCTCACAATTCGACTGTTTGCATTTAGGCAGGCAGCATCCTGCACCTTACAGTAGCATTTTCAATTCCTGCTGGCTGAACCCAGTTGTTTTTGAGGAAGCAATTTACTGATAACTAAAGCAGTTACCTACAATACATCTAATGGTAGCAAATTCCAGAAGAAATGGATTAACCAGAATAAAAAGAAAGCGCAATAATTTTAGCAACACAGCAAAATCATTAAAGCAAGCAGAAAGTAAAACCTCTCTCAAGTTTATAGGGTGTGTGGTTAAAAGGCTTGTACACATGGTCTTGACAAATTTCATCACTTGCTGGTGAAATGCCCCTTTCTACCTGGCATTCAAGGTAAGTTAAAAGAAAGGTACGGCACTGTAGCAGGTATTCGTGGTCACAACAGTTGTTCTGGAACACTTGGATGTAACACAAGGTGTTAAGAAGCAAGCACTGAGAAAAAAGGAATTATCTGTAGTTCACTGCAGTTTCAAACTCATTCTGGAAGATGTCAAGGAACTATTGATGTAATGAACAGTTAAGAGCCTGTCAGTCCTCTGTCCTTTGACAGCCTCCCTCAAAACACTAGTTTGGACTTGGCCTGGCCAAGTGCTGTGTTTTGAGAGAAGAAGACAGCCCAGGGATGAACTTCCCTGGAGCAGAGGAAATGCTGAGCATTTTGCAGCAGGTGCTATGGCTGACCACCCAGCGTTTGTAACCCAGGAGCTGATGGAGTGCGAAGCCCTGTCATATCCCCAGAGGGTGCCCCGGCTGGGATTGCTGTGATAGCAACAAAAGATTATCTGTTCCAGGTCTCTCCCTCCTAAGCCTGCAGAAACACAATCCATTACTTCAGATGGAGAGAGTTTATTTCAGCCTGATTGCATTACAAGATCCTGGGGTGAGTCCACACACGAGCAGCAGAAACCTGTCACGTTTGAGAAACTGTGTGTCAGTGACTGGCCTGCTCCCCTCAGCTCAGTACCTGGAGGCAGAAGGCACCGTGGTAAATGAGGGGACGCCTCAAATATTAATCAAATCTGTAATCTCCTAGAAAGTCATGTGTAGGGACTGCTGCTGAAGATTGTTGTCCTAGACACCTTTAGTTCTGATCTCTTGACTCTGTCTTATGTGGCTCTGGGAAGAAGAGAGGAATGCGGATGTGACCCAGTTTAGTAAGTGTCTTTCATGAAAATAGGCTAAGAGTGATTGTCCTCATGCAGAAGACCCATGTAAACTGCATGGCTTTTCTGTAAACCTCTAGAGGTTGCTCTTCAAGAGGCCAATTTATAAAAAACAGTAGGACCTGTTTTGCATTATCTTCATTCCTTACCAACAGATAATTTGGTACAAGTTAAAGAGTGAAGTTTTCTTATTGTTCTTCGTGGCACATGTCTGACTGCCCACCCTTCGGTTGCAGGGGGACTTCTCAGTATCCTGGGGAAGGTTTGTGGTCATTTCTTTTTTAAGAGAACCACTTGTCCACTTGTCATGGAAATCAGTGGAGTTGGAAACCTAGCTTCCCATTCAGAAACAGATCTAAGGTATCTGAAAGCAAAAGAAACAACTTTATTTATGCTGGGACTGCCTGTCCTCTCTGCTGCATGAGGGTAAAAGACAATCAGAACCTCTGAAATACCTGTCATTCCCACTGAGTGAGGAAAAGTGGAGTGTGATACTTTCTAGTGCCAATCTGTCAACAATCTTTATTGGCTAAAGTTTTTCCTTGAGGCATGCAGGTTGGTGTACTTATTTGCATTTGCAGGAAGGGTGATTCGGAGCAGAGAGAGATTAATCTCTTACATTAGCCAAGTCATATTAGCCTTGGCCAAAATGTTCAATAGAGTTTGTTTGCTCGCTGTTACTATGCATAGCTAAAAGCATTGGTATGCACTGCTTCTGCCTTCCTATTATGGGTTATCTTGGGTGGCCTGTCCAAACCATTGATAAGGCCAGGGGTGACAATGAAATTGCCAGGGAAGGGATTGTTAGTTGAGCTGTGAGTCTTTGGTGTCTAGAATTGTGCCCAGCTTAGGTTTTCTTATGCTGACAAATGTGTTCCCAGTGGCCAGGGAAAACAGCAGAGGTGGCAAGCTGAGGAGTTTGGCAACCCATAATTTTTTCATCATGGGGAGAACCCAGTTCCTCTAGTGCTAGTTTACTGGCCTCAGAGAAACTGGTTTCCTTGCCTCTAGTCCAAACCAGGCAATAGTTTTGGTGGCTATTATTTTTTCTTGTTTATTTTTCATTTCCCCCATATTTAGATGCATTGCTCTCACGTCAGATACAATTGTGCTGTGTTCTCCCAGATTTCTCTCGGGAGGAATGGAAGAGGATGTCCACTAAATATTTACCGTAAGGGAATGATATGAATGCCAGTGAGGGGGAGTATTTAGTGCTAGCAGAGGGATGTTTGCAAAAGATACACTGCTATTTGTCAGGATTTTGGTAGTTTTGCCAACATGAGAATGTTCTGAATCTGAAAGTTGTCTGCTTAATATGATGGGGAGGTTCTGGCTATCGAGACCTGTGCATCATTCTTCCCCACCAGTCCAGCGTGTGTGAAGTCAACATTAGTAATATTTCCATTCAGGATTAGAAACTGGACAGAGCACTAAAAGTGTCTAAACAGAACAACCAAAATCTTGTAAGAGGATGTGGAAGAGTTTATGCAGATCTGGGCATCTTTCCCACATTTAATTGTGAGTTTTGCACATATGAAGACTTTTATGTTGTACTAATGCGTGGAAATGAGGGTTGTATTTAAAAGCATGACCATTAAAAAAAAAAAAAATTAACCCTTTTTCCACCTTTGTGGCATTTTGCAATCTCTGACTGACAGTTCTTTCCTTGGAACATGTGCAATGTGGTCAGCAGGTTTAAAAACAAAGAGAAGAGCTTTAATAATGCAGCTTGAACAGAAGAGTAGAAAAAAAAAAGTCTTGAATTGGATGTTCAGTTGCTGCAGAGGTCTGTTGTCCCTGGAATACCTTTGCAGCATGTGCTAAACGGTCACTCAAAGTCAGCATGAAAAAATGATTTCCGAAGCTGTTGGACAAATAAGGAGACTCATTCTGAGCAGGGACTAAATTGGTTTGGAACATATGCCTGTGCTGAGCAGCCAAAGTACATAATCAGGTTTAGCAAAACAAAGCCTGATACCAAACTTGCCAGGAAAAATTATTTTGTCATTTTGAAATCTGCTCTGTTTTTAAGCAGACCTTCCCAGAACAGAAAACAATGTGTTTCATGCCCCACTTCATCTGCCATTGCTGTATTTTTCCTCTGAAGATTTGTAAAGAAGGGGAAGAATATATAATCCCATTGTTAAGATACTTAAATTAAAAGCTTGCTCGTGTTGAGCTGCCCTTTCAGTCAGGATTAAGATTTGTTACCCAAGTCTATATACCCTGTAAAACAACTACTAATCCAGACATTAATCACAGGAAATATTCTGGGCCTTTTAAAAATAAACCATGACATTCTATGAAGAATACATAATTGAGAATGTCCTGGACAGGTTGAAAATTAGCCCAGTTGATTGGTTACATAATGATCAGCTGGGTAAGCCAAGGGGAAAAAAAGAGCACATGGGGTGAACAATGCAGCAGCTTTGTGCTATTGTCTGCCTTTTCCTGTCCTCGAGTTCAGCTCGGTACAAACATTGTGATTCCAAAACAAATGACATTAACAGGAGGTGTCTGTACCCCTGGTCAACCTCGCTCCTCTGCTTTCCGATTTTTCCAACCACATTCCGTATTTTTTCCCCCTGCTCCCTTTGCCATTTCCAGCCAGTGTTTCCCGGCCCCGACCTGTTGCCCAGAGCAACTTGTGCAGCAGTTGGGTTGTGACTGATCCCTTTCTTCAGGCACTATCTGTCAACGTCCCCCCTCTCTGCCAAAGGCCAGTTACTCATGTCAAGGTCAAATTGTGGACAGTCATTCAGTGTCTGCCCAAGTTAATCCAAACCAAACATACCATGTATAAGTAGCTTATCTCCCAAAATAAATAGATGATAATTAGCATAAGCCACCGCACCCACTCCTTTTCCATTCCTCTCTGAAAGAGTCCTTCCACCTGAGTAAATCAGGATGCTTTGTCTGACCCATTCTTATTATGTTGAAAAGCAAGTGAGCTCTGGCTCCAAGCGGGATGGCATTTTTTACCTGGCTTTCCCAGACCAAGCCACTCTTAGTGACACAGGAAGAGAGATAAACAAACATGCCTCTAAAGGAGATGAGATTATGCCAGGAAATCCTCAAAAATGATAATTTACAGCAGATCTCTCTGCAGCTCTGGGTCAATCATTTTTAGTTGTGCTGTTGTCTAAGTGAGCGTCACTTCTTGGGCACAAATGTGTCCCATCTGTTTTTTTCAGGGACAGCAAGCTAAAGCAGGCTTACCTGTGCAAGGAGACTGAGGGATTTGGAATTACAGTATGGGTGTGAGTCGGGGGGGTATTAAAATTCCACATTTCATCTGTGAGACTTTCACTGTGGCCCTGCCCCATAGCAGCTTCTTTGGTTGGCTGAATCTCTGTGCTGCGGCACTATGGGACTCTGCAGTGAAAAAAGTGTCCCCCCTTGGTGCCACTGAACATGTAGGTACCAGTCCTGAGGGAGAAGAGAGAGGAAGATGAGTGGTGATGATGCTATCAGGAGGGTGAGGGAAGATGTGTGATGCTGAAGGGAGGGCACAACAGACAAAGGTGAAGGAAGTGAGGAGTCTGAGCTGCTCTCCCTGCCCAAAGTGAGAAGTGGCAATTCTTTGAAGATGGTCAATTCTTTCCTACTGTAAAATCAATTACTGGTGTAAAACAAAGGAAAAGGAGGACTGTGAAAAATCCCAGCTTTACTTTTAGAGAAGGAATCTTCCTGACTTGGGTTGCTGAAACTCAGCTGGCAATGAACTAGGCAGGTGGGATTTTTAGTGCTGAAAAACAAGTTTTCCAATTTCCTATACTGCTTTCTTTTCTGTTTAAATATCCTGTAATAAAGACAGACAGGAATTAATCCCTGTGTTTATGTTCAATGCTATAGAAATAACATACATGTAACAATAATTATTTAATAAATAACTAATAACATGAGGAAATTCTGTTAGCTACACAGGGTTTCCTCTCTTACTTAGGCTTGTGTAGCTCCTTTGCCCTTCCCAGGGCATGTGATTTATTCTGAAAGACTGAGAAGTTAGCTGAGCGCCTGCACCTTGGCTATGGTTATCATTAAAGATATAATTTCTATTTAGATAGAAATAGAATCTGTTTGATCTGAGTTTGTGCCTCTTATCACTTAATGCCTATGAAACAAAACATGAATAATTAAAACCAGAAAAATATATATAATGTATATTATATATAATAAGATACAAAAATATATATAAAAAGAAAATATATAGAAAAAATATAAGAATACTCTCGGCTAAGCAGGATCTACAGGTTTCAGGCAAGACTTAGACCATGCAGTCAGTATTTTGGGATGGAATCAGTCTGAAAATTAAAGGATTAGACACATCTCCCAGGGCACATGGACTCTCCTGTGGGCTTCCAGTCCAGGGGTTTCTAGACAAGGTGAGGCACAAGATATTATGACATGGTCTTGTGTTTAATACAACAAATTACAGTTTAATGACACAATTTGCAAGTAGAGGAATACAGGTGTGTTCTGGATGTGTTTCTAGCCGACAGCAAAAATGGCCCAAAATACAGCTTTGAGAGCAACATTTGCACAACCTGGGGAATTATGTTGCTTATATTTGCTTTAGTAGCCTAGAAACACATCAGAGGTGGTGTGAAACCTCTGGGGGAGGGGAGGGGGTGGGAGGTTGGTGTTGCTTTGCATAATTTCCATCAACGTCTTCACATCCTTCCTCAGCTTTTGAGGCTCAACCCAGGTGTGCTCAAGTGCTCCCGAAACTTGGCAAAGGCTTCTGCAAGGCTGTCTGGTGGGAGGGAGGGAGGGAAGGAGGCAATGGGGAGGTTTCACCTGGTTTCGAGTTTCAGGACAAAACCTTTTGCATGAGTAACAGTTCCCAGCTTCAAGTGCCATCGTAACCAGGAATCCAAAATCCCGGGTTTGTGTACAGGACAGGCGCTGTCAGGCAGAATATTGGGATTTCGGGCAGCGCTGAGGAACAGGATGCTGTCCTTGTCAGTGCACAGGACGTGCTTACTGGAAGCCTGTGGGAAACACTCACCCAGACTTGGCCACCTTTTCCTCTGGGCCGGGGCGGGGAGGAAGGCGTTCGAGGCAGCGGCCTGGCAGTTGTTTCCAGCGCGTTTTTGAGGGAAGGGAGTCATCTGGCAGGCCGCTGGCAGCCGGGCCCCGCGCCGCCTTTCGCTGGCGCACAGCTGGCCACAGCTGGCCGCCGGCAGCCTGAGAAGCGCCCGCTGCCCCAGGCGCTCGGAGTGCGGCCAAGCGCGGCGCTGGTGGCAGGGGGCGAGCCTCGTAAGGAGCTACGCTGATCGCTGGGCGCAGCGAAAATGCGCCCTCGGTTGAGAAGCCGCGCATTAATTAAGTTGATGGCCTGTTTAGCTTGTAACCTCAGCAGTTGAGTCTCAGCCTCTCTGTGGTCAAATAGATTTACCTAATGTAATGAAAGGCCATACCCTTTCCATTTCCTTCTTTCAGAGCCTTCTCACCACAAGCTCTTCTGGTAAGGCCACTTATCAGTGACAGCACATTTTTCATTACTAGTGGAGTATGTGTTAAAATGAAATCTTGAAATAATTTTTCAAATATCACGGGGTGCACGCTGCCTATCGACTGGTCAGCGATCAATCCATCAATCACTTACCTTTGTTTTTTTAAATTCGATTTGCTTGTTTGTCTCCTTGAATTGAATTTATTTCAGACAACACTCCTTATTCCAGACAAGCTTGTAGAAAAAAGGCGAAGAACTGATTTTTGTCCCAAGCTGAAACAATCATTTTTGCACTGACTTGTCTAAAATAAATAAAAAAGTAATTTTACTGGTCCCAAGTGATTAACTTTGTTCTGCAATTTTACTTGAGTTTTTAAAAAGCTATATATATTCATACACACATATTTAAATTAATAAAACGGTTTTGTTCTTGTAATATAGTTCTATGTGTTAATACAGTGAGATGTTGTATGACATTGAGGTCTTTATTTCATATGTGCCATGTATGTTAGTAAAGAAAGTAGGAATTTAGCTCACACACATGTTCAAAATGATTATGTAGGTGAGAATTCTGGTTCAAGTTTACAAGAAAGATTTAATTTTGCATTTGATTTCATACTAGTTTGGACTGATGATTCCATTCTGTTTGACGTCATTAAATTTTGCAACAGAGTAAAGAATCACTGTGGGGTTTTCTTTCTGTGTGCATGTAGGTTTTTTTTTTTGTTTGTTTTGTTTAGTTTTGGTTTTCTCTTTTTTGGGGTGTTTAGGTTTTTTTGCTTGGATTTTTTTTTAATGTTTGCAGCAGTGATTCAAGAATCTGCCCAGTAGCTGAGATGGGTAAAATTCATGTTCTTAATGTTTTCTATTACAAGGAGGAAGTGTCAAAGAGAAAAAAAAAAAATAAGAATAGGAATTTGTAGATGGTAAAATAAGAAATCCCAGGAAAGGCTTAAAAGAAGAAAAATTGTAGAAAGCATCTATGAAGACAGACATTATGTCTATCACTCAACACTGTGTTCTATAACGTTACATTATATATTCCATTTATTTTATACTGCAAGGCATCCTGTTGAATTGGAGTCTTGAGTACACTTAATGACAATGACGAAGACCTTTCTGACTCAATGCAGACTTCTCTCTAAAACATCTGTAATTTCAGGGCTAAAATCTCCAAAGATTTTTATTTCAGCTACAGCTCTTACTGTTCACTTACTTGGAATTGATTTAATGGAATAACATGGGTGTCAATCTATATTGCTGTTTCAAAAAGGATTTAACAGAGTAATTGCTGGAGTCATTGAGATGTCAGGTCTTTGTGGCCCAGAATGCTGTTTCCAGGAATTTGCAACAGGACAAAGATGCAGTGATATATTCTGCGATGGATTTGTACCTTTTTGTTTAGTGATTCTGAATGAGTTTTAGATTCTTTTGTAAGACTCTCATACTGGCTTGATCTTAATAATTCTTCTTGACAGCTTTTCTAAGGTTAGATAGACCTTCTGTGAGTCTTAGCACAAGCTGAGTTCTTCTCAGCTCTCTAAGTCCTCGGGCTTTAAGGTCTCTGCAATCCAGAGGAGTCTTTCCTAGTTCTTAATTTTTCAGAGATTTGGAGCTTGATTAAGTTTGGTTTTCGAAGAAGATCAATGTGTTAAACTGACAGCAGAACTGGTGTTCAGTGGCAGGATTTAAAGCAGACAGTGGAGAAGACAGCCAGCCACATGATGTACCAGCTGGAATGTCTCACTGTCTACACAATAGCCGGACTCTCTGCTGCATGAGGATTGCATAGATCAGTGCCACTTCACAGGGGAGGAAAGGATAAAGCAAACTATGATAAAGCTCACTTACATGCTGATGTGGCCTGGCCATTCACACTTCATGAAGAGTCAAATTGGGCCTGAAGCCTTTGCATTACTCTAATTCAGTGACACCTTCAGTTGTCAGTAAAAGAGGGAAAGCACAGAAGCAGTGATCTAGCCAAAGAGATATTTTATTTTTCTATCATGAAGATATCCACATCAGCGTGAAAGCAAGATTTATATAAAAAGCATTTTTTATTAGTTTTGACGGAAGAGTAAGACTCCTGAGTAATTAGTCAGTCCTCTGGCTAGGGCACTCTCCTGAAGGAGAATCTGGCCCCAAAGTGGTTCTTTTTACAATAGGGAATCTGGAGATTACATGTGCCATCTCAGGGGCGTGCACTGAGTATTGTACTGAGGATTTCCTAGATTGCCTCTCTTTCCTGCCAAAGCACTCCATGCTATGGAAGTAACTCCATGCTGGGCATCTAATTTATTCCATCCCAACTAAAGCTCTTTGTCAAAATAAGTTCCAGAAAGTTTTGGCAAATTTCTGATAGAAATACCACATCTCTGGAAACTTGTCCATTACCTCTTTCTGGAGCAAACCTGAGATGGCCTTACCAGGCTGCTATGTTTGGCTTGGCCACCTTGGAGGCATTTTCATTCTCAGATTTGTTTTACATTGGTCGTGGGCTGGTGTTTCTAATGCTTAACACGTACAATTACTGCTCTGTTAAAAAATAAAGCGTGCCATGGATGTTGAAACCAGAGCCTGGAGTCCAGGAGTGAAAACAGCTGAGAGCAGCAGGAAAGGGTAGGCTCTAGTGCTTTGAGATGCAGGATGTTCCTCGCTTGTCATCATTCCCTGGGAGCTGAATAGAAGGAAAAGCCATCTCTTGTTTTGTAAGTCACTACAACTATCGTAAAAAGTGGAGACAAAGAAAAAGAGCGGAAACCAATCCAGAATGTCTTTCTGCTTGGTTTCAGACTGTCCCCGCTCCGTCGTGTGTTGAAAAGGTCTGAAGCAGAATATCGTATTGTTGCAGTTTCTCTTTATTGTAGAGCAGGACTTGCAGTAGGAGGATGACTTTTGACAAGATGCCATGGGGCTGGTTTGTGTGTACTATCCGAATTCTCAATCAGAGTTCTCCCAGGCAGCTGGTGACAGAACGAGAGGACATGGCCTCAAGTTGCACCAAGGGAGGTTCAGGTTGGAAATCAGGAAAAATTTCTTCATGGAAAAGGTTGTTTAACATGGGAATGAACTTCCCAGGAAGGTGGTGGAGTCCCTATCCCTGGAGGTGTTCAAGAAAAGACTGGATGTGTCACCCAGTGCCATGGTTTAGTTGACAAGATGGTGACATTCAAAGGTTGGACTTGATGATGTGAGAGGTCTTTTCCAACCTGAATAGTTCTGTGAATCTGCACACCAGCACAAGTAGGGGAGTGCAACAAAGCAAAAAGGTGCTGGGAGGTTCAATAAAATGTTTTTAGGCTTCTACAGCTCCTAAAGGAGGTATTAAGTGGAAGATGAAGGTAAGGCACCCATGTAGAAAGGACAGCTGTAGTAACACATGCAAGGAATTGTATTTTCTTCCATAGGGGAGAAGGAAACATTGGCAAAGATGCTGTGACTTTGGCTTTCTAGCTAAAGTATGTACAAACCCCAAATATTTTTTTTTAAATCTTTTTAAATAATACACCTAGGAAATGTTCTGAGAGAACAACAGAAGGTGCCCTCTATTTTGCTTATGACATTCACCATTAGCTGCAAAATCTGTATGCTTCTGTGTCTTGTTCAATCACATGTGTTGGGGCCATTTGTATATAATCTACTTCAGGGGGAGGACATGGGCCATGTGAAGTGCCTATGAGGTCTGTCAGAGAGCCCAGACTAAAATGGGGCAGATCTCTCCTCTCTCACAGAAGTTTCATGTTTAAAGTAGAATAATAATAATAATAATAACAGCAAGAGACTATATTGCAAAGACTCTTCTTGTAGCATTGAAATGATGAACTCTGTCCTGCATCCATTGCAAAGAACTATTACATCCTATTTATGAAAGTATTTAGTTCAAACCAGATTTGATGGGTTTTAAGCTTGGCTGTGCTAAGGGCTGGACACTGTGTTCTGCTGGGCTCCAGCACGGTGTGAAAGCATTAAGTAATGCAGGCTGAAATGCTGAAAGTGCCTTTGCAGCCTTTAACTCTCCAAAGCAACATCCCAGCCCCTGAGAATCCAGTCTCAGTGCAACTGTGGAAGTAGCAGCCAGGGAGGGATGATTTCTGTCTTGCGTCGTGATGTGAATAAAATGCATTTATACTCAAGGAGTCGGAGTTGTCATAGAGGGGAGGATATGCTGGAATCTGTACCAGCAAGAGGGTTACATTCCTGCCCTTTGTGCAAATCCCTTCAGAATTATTTAGCAACAGCCAGTACCTGAGCAATGGAAGATAAACAGAATTGTTGACAGCAAAGATAGACTCTTTTGTAAGTTTTGTCATCCAGCGGCTGAGTGGCAGCAGATGTTCCTGGTCATCCAAGCTGGGTTTCCCACTTCATGAGAAATCGGTGATGTGGAGTCTGGGTATGTTCTCAGTTTACTTAAGACTGCACTCACCAGTTGTGTGACAGGGATGGTCAAAGAGCATGTAAGATGTTCTTCCTCATCCTTGTTTTCTTTCCTAGACTGCTAGAACAGCAATGCCTATGGAATGACTTTATTTCAAGAATTAATTCTCATTAGAGATACTAAAGTAGAGAACAAATTGTCTTCTTTACTCGTGCCACATCCCACAAGTAAAGCAGAAACTTAGGTCTAAAAATAGGAGCATTTCTTGAAAGATTGAGCAGGGTTTGCCAGCTAAATAAAAGAAGATATAAAGCAACATACAATGGCATCTCTCAACTCTCCACATAATGATACTGAAATTGAGGAAGTAAATTACAACATAAAGGATGCAAGATAGAGCATGCAGCCCTGGGGGTACAGTGCCAAAATAGCTGATGAATTCATCTGGTTTTAATGGTACAGTCACTCCTTCTTTTAATCAGTTCGTCTCTTCTGAGTAATGACACAGTCTGGTTATTGTTCCAATGTAGGCAATAACAAATCATCAAAACCAACTTCTGTACCTGCTTTCACTCTCTTTCAAAACATAGGAGATTATGAACCGTAATTCACATTAATAAGTAGGTCTTAGAGAAATCATGACATTTATTTAATCACTGAAGTTGTAAATATACATCAAACTGTTGATTTTCTATTTCTCTAGTGTGTGAGAAAACGAATTTGGGAATTTCACTCTGAAGCACTTTGCATAAAGAGATCCTAATCTCCAAGCAGAAGTTAAGTTTACTGTAATGTAGGAAATTATGTCTCTGATTTCTTCTCTTGCATTTGCTGTAAGGTTTACATTTCTGTGGGGATTTTCTTTTTTT